>JAAAKQ030110233.1:0-14095 GCA_010016005.3 Zanna intricata
AAATAAAATAAATAAAATAATGGTAGTATCATTTTACATAAAATAAATAATGCCCTGAGAGTTATAAATTATCTTGTAAATAATATGCTTTTATGTTATCGTTTAATGTCTATAATAAGCATTAACGGTTATAAACAATTCAAATTGGCCGTAGATTTTTATTTAAATTATCCTGTTAGAAACAGATTTCATATTTAGCTTACAATAAAACGTTAAATATGATGACGTGTACAATATTACAATTCAAAAGATCCATCTGATTTCACAATTATAAAAAAAGTGGTCATATCATTCATGTGTTAGTGGAATAAAATTCACGAAATCACAGCAACATATAATTTTGATTATTAGTAAAGATTTTATTCATTACAAAAAAGATTTTAAAATGTACAATAAAAGAATAATATGTTTTGCTAAATATATTTTATTTTTCAAAAAAGGATATTTTTTTATTTATAATTAAAATACTAAAGCAAAAATTTACATAACCAAATTACTTCTCATTACAAAGTATTTTTAATAAAGCAAAAATTACTTTAGTTAAATTTCTATCCTACAAAAAGTTAAACATTAAACATATATATCTAAGGTTGAAATTTAAGTTTATTTATGATACATTATTACTTGATAATAATAAACGATTTGCTTTACCTATAAAGTTTTTTACATGAAATAAAAAATTTAAATACAGTAATTAACTTTTGCGGAAAAAACATTTAAGTTATGTCGGTAAATACAAAACTGAGAAATTGGTATAGTAGATAATGTTTGTGGTACAAGAATTTAATTTATAAATTACTTGATCAGTTCCCGTTTTATACTAAATAATATTTCCATTTTGTATTAAATAATAAGTAAGTGTTAACAATTATTGCACTAGCAAAATAATTAATGTGTGCGTGTGTGTATGCTCGCATTGTGATGTATAAGTGGGCATTTGTAAGATATTATACTATCTTAATAATTTATTACCTAAAAACATATCTTAAATTTTTTTTGCCTTCGCTAATGTTGCTTTAATGGCACAGCAAGAGCTATACATTTTTTTTACTCTGTAGAATAGAATTCTGGTGATCAACAGACTTCCTTTTTCAACGACTACAAAAAAAAAAAAAAAAATTACTTCTAACATCAGTAAATAATCCTTAAGAAAACTGGAAACAGTTAATAATATATAGTTTTTTTTTTTTTTTTTAATTTCAAATGTAAACGTCTATAAATATATTTCAACCGTAAGGGAAAATAAACATAAAACAAACAACAAAAAATATCTAAGAGATAATTTAATCGACAAATAACCATATATATATATATATATATAATACGCGCGAGCGCACATACCCTATTTTTCGTACTTTTCCGCCAAACATATTCCGGGAATTAATTATGTTTCTTAGATATAGTCACGTGTTTCAATTAAAATGATATAACTTAAAATAATACAATTAAGTTTTTTAAAAATTTAAACTTCAGTAAGTATATATATTTATATTTTCAGCAAAACAGTGAGTACAACATAATAAAGATATAATCTGAAATACAATATTATGAATATTAATGTGAAATATGATATTATGTGTGTTTATATATTATGGCAATTCTTAAATAACATTTTAACAAAAAAACATGCAAAAATTAAATTTATTAAATAATTTTCATAATCTCACAATAATCCATATCGCTATTTATATGATACTATCTTACTTCAAACACCTTGGAATTCAACTGATTATTTCAATACAACAGCATACAAAACTTAGTGTTTTATATATGGTTACGCTTAAATAATTCTTTAGTCAGTAAAACATAAAAAAATTATATTTACCAAATATTAAAACTAAAACTATCTATTTATTAATATGAGACCCGTAAGGAATCCCAGTGGGGAAGTAACTCAAAAATGGGAAATGAAAAGGTAGGATTATAAACAAATAATATTAAAAAGGATTTGAAATTAAATGTTAATATAAAGCTCTTTTGGACTATAACAACACTAATTTAAATGTTAGCAGTCTAATTTATTTATAGCTAGTTCAAAAGTAATCTGTAGTACCTCTTAAATACTCGTAATTGATAACATAGAAAACTACTAGAAAAAAAAATTAAGTAAATATTCCTCCCTGAAAACCAAAAACGTTTAGGTATGCGATAACCACTTTTGGTGTATGGCGTTAGCCACTTTTGAAAGCAGCTATGAAACATATTTCAAAGCCATTGTTTTGGTTAAAGTTATATAATAGACCGAAGTTTTTTTTCAATGTCCTTTTAAACGGTGTGTTATTCCCATCTTCTCTTTCCATTTAAAAGTTTTAAGTTGCTCCCATGGGGCTTTAGGATAAAGTGGTTGCAAATCGATAAGTAGATTGTTTCTAAGTAGAAGCATTTGCTAACTTCATTTTTCTACATTTAACAATTAAAAAGCTATTTAATTGTTACTATACTCCATGTCTTATAAGTATATTTTGTTTGAAAATAATCCGTTGGGTTATATAATCCTTACTAGCTATCCCATCTTGTTATTTAAAATATATTTATATTACTATAATACGCGCTACATCTGTGATGAAATCAATTAATCCCCCCCCCCCAAAAATGGGAATAAATATAAGAAGAAAAATAATTATTATGATAAGATGAAAACTAATAAAGCAGACAATGGAATTATCCATGTTATTACAATTTTTCCCTTACAGTTTTTTAGTAAATAACAACAAAATTATAAATATACAGCTTATCGTTCGTTTATTTTTTTCTAATATATTGTAGAATTTTATTGTACAATTTTTATATAGTTTCGCGCTACAAAGAGTATTCAACCGTAAATATCCCACCAAATCCCTCTCATAAATTGTTCTGAATACAGGATTAGATACTAAATTTATGACCAAAAGCATAATACTTGACGGAGGACAACCTCATTTAATTTATTCTAATACTAATTTTAGGAAGGATATTAGAACAATGTTTTTTACTCGTCACACAATTTTATTATAAATAGATTTTAGTTTCCTTTATTCTTTTTCTATGTTCATCCAATTTTTCTTATTATTAGGAAAAGAAATTTGATAATGAAAAATTAAAATAAATTTAAAAAAATATTTGTTTACATACAGAATGTTAATATAGTTATGCAACCCAAAAATAACATAACTTAAAATGATAAAATATTTGTACAGGTTCTTTGCCAGGTGAGTACTTTACGACTGTACAAGTGAAGATTAAAATGTAGATCACGTGATCTCTTGTCTAACTCACAGTCTTGCGGTATTATACTCGGTATGTAGTACACTGAGTACTTTGTAGAGAAATGTTATGTGTTATCTCAGTCATATTTCGAAAACCTGACCAATTTTCTAGTTATTTTTATTTTTCGATCATTACAAAATAAATCTACTATTTTCCTATTAATAAAATTATTTAATGAAGAAGGTGGTGTAGATGACCATAAATTTGGTAATCATCCGTTGAGTCAACTCGAAGATACTTGTAATACACTTTATAAGTTTCAATAACATAAAATTTTTTTCTGTTGTTCACCAATAACACAATAAATAGAAACTAATGTTATGTTTTTATCACGTTCAAATATTACATGAATTATAAGAACCTGAATTTATCAGACGTCTTCAATACTATAAATGAATTTGGACTATGTTGTTTATTCAGATAAAGATTGTTTCTTTACTTACAGCAAAAAAAAAAAAACAGAATTAAAGTTCAAAGAATTCTCTTGATTTTCATAAGAAAACCTGTGCATTCTCCGGGATTTTTTTCTTTTTCTTAGTTATTAATTCATCATAAAAATTGTAACCTGGTGTACAGAAAAACTAAATGTAAATTTTTTAATGTAAACAAAATGCCATGATTAACCGGGATTTGAACTATGCTCATCCGGATGAAAAATGTAGACGTTACCATTCCAGCACGGAAACCGGAAAATGTTATGCAGTGTACAATCTTCAGATTAAATGTAACAGAATCCTGTTTTCTTACTAACTGCTAAAAATTATAAGGAAAAGTTACAAAATATATAGAAGTTGGTTAAAAACTAGAAAATGAAAGTGCTGGTTACAGAAAGATGGTGTTAGGTTTTCTTTTTACACGACTGCCCAAAAACAGTGTAATGTTTTTAGGATCAATTATGGTTTGTTACTTTTGCGGGATTATTGTTAGTGATTTTTGTGAATAAGAGGTAACTAACAACAACTTAAAAGGTGTAATAATTATATATAACGTTGTTTTTTTAATTATATTTGGGCTTCGACTAACCTCGAGGTTAGGATGGATTCTGTATCAACTGATATGATCGACGATTGGGCGTCTGAAAAAATTATCAAATAAATAAAATAAGTTATCAAATAAAATTATAAAATAAAGTTATCAAATAACATCATGAAAACCTGATCCATTAACGTCATCGAATAGAGATGCAAGGAGGGTAGCTAATAGAAAACTAACTGAAGATGAAATAACGGACAAATTATTTAGAAATTCAAGCGATATGACAAGTGTAATTATGGAATCCCAACCTACTTCTAGTCAGTGGAGAACCATACCTACGCCGAGAAAATAAAATTCAATTTGTAATCCTAGCAAATAATAATTCCTAGTTAAATAAAATAAAATAGTTTTAAATAAATTTAAAATATTCTTTTTTAATAAAAAAATTCTGTTATATAAATAATTATAGGATTCCCGAGGGGCTGCGTGTTATCCTAGAGTGCGAGGTGATGTAAGCGTCTCGTGCGAAGCTAGACCAATCATCATCATCAACTGATATCAAACAGGGTTCTCCGATCGTAGCTGCAAATAATCGTCTGATTTTTAAAATTCGAAACGGGGTATTTGTAGGTAGAAACCTACCTTTGAATTCATCAGGTCACTCTCGATCTAACAAATCACGGTAATTCGGAAATTTTGTTATATTTTCGCAATCAATCTTCCGATTTTGAAAATGCATTCGGGGTATTTGATAGTGTAATACAAAAAAGCGATAGAACCAAACCAGAACAAATATTAACTGATATAATCTGAAAAATCTAGTGGCCTGCGGCTATCCCGAGACCAGATTAAGGTTGATGAGCTCCCACAAATGGTCTTTGTAGAGTTTTATGACAGTAGGATTAGAGATAATGCTGTTGCATCGGATTTAGAATCGAGCTATTGTTGAATTTTATGCTTTATGGGACAGCGCGAAGGAGAACGGCGTATGCTGCCAGTAACATTGAGCTTGGCTGTGACGGTTCATAAACTACAAGGATGCATAAACTACCCCAGATAGAGCTGCTGAAGATTTGAACACTCACACTTTTTCAAAGGACCAGGTCTAGATCTACGTAGCATTGAGTCGCGTGAAACAATTGGAGAGTTTAGCCATTCGTTGTTTGGATTCCTGAAAATTGCTTTATGATCCCCACAATAAAGTCTTTCGAGAAACTAAACCGCTTGAGAAATCAGTAAGTTTATGTTGGTACGTCAATTAAATGAATAAACTGAAATGTTTACAGTTTCCTCATCTGGCTCAGTAAGAAAAATAGATTAAATCCATAAGTTTTCGAATTATAAATTTTTCCTGATGAGCACTAAAAAGTATTAAACAATAAGAATTAAAAAAACACGCCTCCCAAAGATTAAAACAAATTTTTTTAAATTAAATTGAACTAAAAAGACGACAATAAATCGAATTAAAGAAAACAATGTATTGAAATAAAGGACTAAACATAGTTATGCAGTATTTAATGGGTGACCAATCAACTTTTGGACAGTTTTAATTTGTTCAAATGTATTTTCATGTTGTAGAAATAACAGTAATTCAAGGTTGTGTAATGATTAAGTTTTCCCTAGGTTTTACTTTATAAAAAAAATTTGTCCGTCAACGAAAATTTTTGAATGCATTCGGGGGATTCTTTAATGTAGAATAGATAATTATTATTCAGAGTTACAAAAAGAAAATACATTAAATAAAATATACAAGCCTAATCGATATTATATCATCGAATAATTAAATGTAAACGATATATTAATGAAAACGTCCGATTTAATCCATGAAAATATGTCATCAAAATATATAATAAGAATTATTAGCAGTCAGATAAAAACGAATGCATTATTTCAACAACGGAAATTAATGTTTAAATTTTAAATGAGTAATACTGTTAAAATTTTTAATTTCATGATTAACATGTTCCATTTACAATGGCAAATCTCTTTTAAATTTAAAAAAAGTACCTAAATAATATTCTAAAAACAGCAATGAAATAAGCAATTTCATAATTATAAAAATCGACTGTCTCTATTACTATTACTACTGAGAAGTAGATACAACTTTGTAAATCAAATAATAAAAATATTAAAATACCGTTACTAATATACACTACAGTAAGCCGTTAATTGTAAATATAATTGTAATTAAGCCGTTAATTCTAAATATAGTAAGCCGTAAATGCTTAAACACCATTGTATTTAAGAATTTACTGTACTAATTTCCATTTATTTTACTAAAGAAATTTACTTTTGAAAATACAAATTATGAAATAAACATCAAACTAAAATATATTTTCTATATTACAATAAAGTTTTGAAGTTATTTTTCTTTCCGCGGGAGGAGGAAAAATCTACTGTCAGAAGCCCAGCAACCCATATTACTGGGTATGTGAGGTTTGCCGCCAAAAATTCACTAAACGGGAACTTATTAAAAAACCTCCCCCTAAAATCAACATGCCCCAAAAGTTAAAACAAAGAGATTTTACGTTTCTTTAAAAACGATTACAAAATTTTAATTATTAAATTCAATGTAAACTTATATTTGTTTCAAAAGAATATTATGTAAAAGGTGTTGATGCTCTTCACACGTTATGTAACCCCTGTCAAAATTTGTTTATTAATTCTCAAAAAAAATTATTCAAAATTAATTAAATTTATTAATTTCTTAAAAAAATTAAAACGTTCTATTTTATTTTTTAAATATTTCTAAATGTCTATAAAAAAAAATTCTAAATTTGTTTCCATGTACGTGTTTCACTATATTAAGCGTATCTGTAAAAATTGTTTATTGAAGATCGTAATTATTAATAATGCATTATCGAATAACTGCAATAAAAATTTAAAAATAAAAAAAGTGTTGAACAAATAGAATATTAAAACTTTCTTTTTAACTGGTCAATAAAAAATTAGTTTTATTTTTAATTATTAAAGATTGTTATACTCTGAGTTGTAATTAAAATGTAAAGTAAAATTATAAACATAACTTTATACTTTCAAAGATGATTTTTTATTTCTTTTTTCTTTCTAGCTCAAGGATTAGAAATATTATAAGTCCGTCCTTTTGTGAAGAAGGGATTATTATAGCTCACTTTAAAAAAAAATTATTTAGGAAATTAATTTTTTTTTTATGTAAATACAGATATCGGGAATTATTTTTTCATAAATAGATATTTTCAAACAATATTAGTATCAACAACAACAAACAACAACAATAATAATAATAATAGTAATAAGAATAATAACAAACATACTTTTTTTTTTCCCAAGTAAAAAGCTTAATTTTTCAGATAGTGTTATGTGCAAGTTGTAAAAGGAAATTACTAAACAATATTTTAATTGAAGAGCATAGTGAGAATTTTATTTGAAGCCACGTCTTAAATTAGCAATTTTTCTTTTTTATTGTTTCAAATATCATTTACAATCAATTACTCTTACATAAACCTTTAATAAACAGTATCACATCCGTAATCATTTGATTAGGATCATCCTAACCTAATCATTTGATTAGTCCTCAGTGAATTTCCTCAAAAATTACCCATTAGTATAAAAAAAACTTTGAGCCAAACATGTACAATTAGCAGTTATAAATGACATTACCACTAGAACAACAGAAAGTAAAATAAGATACTCGTATAACAAGTAGAAGTAAAAAAAATAAATAAAAGATGTAATAGTAAAGAAACATGAAAATTATATATAACAATTACAAGTCGAATAGATAAACTAATAATACTCATATCCCAATTATCTATAGACAAATTAAGACACCCAAGAGACACTTAGTCTAGAATGTGTAACCGGCTAAAATCCCCACTGTCTAGTAGATTTACTGCCAAGTTATTTGTGCGATAGTTAAGCTGTTGTTCGTACTTTGAACTAAACGTCTCCTCTAGCACGGACTGTAATCCTAAATAATCTTATACCTCAGTGTTTCTTGTAAACTAAGATGCCTCTATTATACAACTCGCTACCTTAATTTGAAACAGCTGTAAGATGTCGATATTGCTTCTGCTACAAAAAAAATAAATTTCAGAATTTTTGAGTATATAAGCAGATTATTAGACAAAGACAAAAGAGAACATCTGCCCAACAACCAGTGCAAAAATTATAGCATCAGTATTCACGGTATTTACAATATTTTAAAATTTTTCTCGTGAGCTAACGAGAATCATGTACTTTTTTCGATATCAGCAAAGACTAAAACCGTAATTTACGACAGAAGGCCACCAACGGGACCAACATTGTGTAACACTAAGAAGTGGAGGTACCCGTATATTAAGAAATAAGAAAAGGCCGTATAACTCTGATGTCTAGCGGGGCAGTATATCTCGGCCTTTCCTATATCGATTAAGCTGACTGTTGCAGAACACCGTATCATAGGTCGGATGGTTTGATTGGGCTTTAATGCGAGCTATATAGTGCAAATCATATGGTTTCTTCTATACCAAAGAGATGACTCCACTATCCACTAGAAGATATGTGGATTGAACAAACTACATCTGCACCAAGACGGACAAATAAATTACGGACTATATCGAGCATCCTAAGACTTATGACTCGTACGAACGAATAAGCAGTGCAGCTGTAGTCCAAACGACCAGAGCTCGGTAGAAGTGCAACATGCATACTCGCTCCCCAACGAGTATTAAATGTTCAGAATTTTTACCTTCAGTTCCCTTAAATATGTTACCCACGTCAGACGTTGATCAAAATATAATCCTAAAAATCTACTCTGTGTGAATGGTTCTACTACTCCACCATACAAAACAGTTGAGGGTCAACATGTTCCTCTACCGAGAAAGGCAGATATATTTTGTTTTCACAAACTTGTTCCTTTGTGCAACCAATTGAATAGGGGAATATAAATAACTAGATATTAAATTTCTATAAAGGTTTACCAATAAAAAAGATCGTCACCATTTTTTTTTTTTTTTCAGTTTATGAATTGTGGTTTATTCCGAGCAGTGAAAAGTTAAAATGAAGGTAATACGTCACTACATATGTCGAGGTGTACTTTTGTATCAAAAATGTTTAGTCAGACCTGTCTTTAAAGTGGTTGCTAATACTAACCAGACTGAATAAATTAGCAAGGTAATCAAATAAACTGGGGGCATTATGTCTCGAAATTATATACTTTATCCCTTCTCTACATAGACGGAATGTATGTATAGGCGGTTCACATAACGCTGGAAAAGACAGTGAATGAGCATCCCCAGAACGAAATGTGCATGCGATTGCTTACGTTCGCAGTTTTATATAGTTTGTTTGTATAGCAAAACGGACAAAGTATTATTAAAAAATAAAATATATTAATATTAATTATCATTATTATTATTATTTTTATAATTTAGGCAAAATGGAAGTTTCATAATTGTAAAGCTTATTTAATACTAAGTATTTAGCACATATTTTAAATTATCTAATCAATAACAATAATCCACATTTTTTAAAAGAATTAGTTCTGAATAGGAAATATTTTCATTACAGTTCTTAAAGATTTTGAAGTTCGAGAACTTCAAAAAATTAAATGAAATATAAATCTATATTTACATTTAAATATAAAAATAAATTGTAAGTTCTCTCAGATTTTATAATTTAAATTCATTAAGTTCAGTATGATGTTACTTTTATAGTATAATTCGCTAAGTAAACCATGTAAATTTTACTTATCATATACACTGAGATATATTTGAATAGGAGTGTTTTATTTTAATATAACATTTTATTCCATTAATAAATTTATTTTACAACACGAACTATTGCATTAAAAACGTTTTAAAAAAACAGTAAAAAAGATATTAAATGCAATACATTTACATATTATTCAAAGTAAATTTTATATATTTATATGAGATAATGTTTTTTATTAACAATTAAAATATAAAAAAATAATATAGCTTGTTCTACAATGTAATATAAATTTTATATTCTTGTTATTCATAATCAGAAAATTTATTTAATGTCGACATTTGTATTTTCGTATAAAGTTTAGGTTGTTACTCAGCCATCCTTTTTAATTTTTCTGAAATCCTTGCAATTCAATAAGTAGTGTAAAATTGCTATAAACACAATCTTTCAGCACCTATTGTGGCTTGTATGAGAAAACTTATAACTGCGGGCTATTCAAATTTTTTGTAAATATTCGTTAATACATAAAATATTATTGAAAAACATTCCTTTTTCACTCATACTTAAGTATAAGTTACTACCTCGGGGATATACTGTTTTATTCACTTTCGCCAAATTGTTTACAAATAATTTCTATTACAGAATAATACAGTATACATATTTATCTCAAGGAAGAGATGTCTCACGAGGAGATGCCAGTGTAACATGATGCCAGGGTAAGGACGTCTTTAAACAGGGTTGCTCAGAGATTAAAATGGGTGCTAACTTTTTTCCGGTTAAATTAAATTAATTCTTACGCTTCAATACGGTTATTAATGTTTTGCGATGGTATAGTATTTTGTCAATAAGAAACCATGAATATTGTTGCTGTATAAATTTACACACTTAATGACGAGAAGGAATCTACTGAACATACTTGTATCTTCCTTTATTTGCTAAATACGATATTTTGCCTCGAAGCCAATTGTATTTGTATAAGGTATTTCATTTTCATAAATTTAAATAGAAATAATGGAAATTCGAATGTGGTAGCAAACTTTTAAGATGAAATAAGTAATTTTTTTGTTATTTGACCAATCACGACAGCTTTTTTTTAAGATTTTACTGTAATGTTGCTCCAAAATTATTCAGTAACTTACCGAATTTCACTATAGAAAATAAAAGC
This sequence comes from Zanna intricata, assembly GCA_010016005.3. Taxonomy (NCBI): domain Eukaryota; kingdom Metazoa; phylum Arthropoda; class Insecta; order Hemiptera; family Fulgoridae; genus Zanna; species Zanna intricata. The sequence continues at coordinate 11,057 of JAAAKQ030110233.1, forward strand.
AACACAAACTTAACTTAAGGATATGAATTTTTTGAAGGGATAGATGTGAGCATAATTTTTTGAAGCAATACAATAACTAATATTTGTAATTCAGTGTTTTTTTATTCTTTGTTATTATTATTTTTTTTTTTTTTTAAGTAATGTTGTTTATGCTTATAAATTAATTATATCTGCATCATTCACGGTGTTCACAACTGTTATTCATTGTATTGCATCTCTTTAATTTATTGCAAGCTTTGTTGCAATTCGTATTAATAACATGTTCCTGATGGAGACTGATGAATAAATTGGTTGTACTGATTATAATTTACCTTTGTTAATATATTTTTATTTAACTTTTAAAACATGTTGAGTGTTATTTCTCCAATGTGAAATAAGTTTGTAAGATTTCTGTGATTGTGACCTAAAAACACCTTATTATCTTAAAGTTATCTAATTATAAAATTATATTATTATTATTATCATTATATTATATATATATTTTTCCATTAGGTTACTGGATAACATTTTTTTTTATTTTAGTCTATTCTTTTATATGATACGACAATTTTTAAAAAAATCTAAATAACGTAACTGTGAAAATAAAAAAAACATCTTTATATCAAAAGAGGAAATTTATAGAAATTTTTAAATATAATCAACACAATTAAAAAACTTTGAATAATATTTTTCGGTTATTTAAAAAGAGAAAAGGATTTAATCACTGACAAAAAAATATTTTCAACTTCTTTCATAATCTCCAAAGTAAAAACGATTGGTATTTAGAAATAAGAAAGAATCTTCAAGAGATTAGAATAAAAGAAGGAATTTTAAACAGGAAAATTTTCAAGAAAAAGATACATTTGTTTAAAAAGGTTCAAGACGGAAGAGGAAACAAAAATAAGAGAATCCTAAAAGAACTCAGACAAATATTAAGAAAAATTATGAATAAGAGATGGAAGAAGATTAATGCCTCATAGGAAAAATAAGGTTTGTTCAAGCAATCAAGCATGGGCAATTTAAAAACGTAAGTTGTAATTTAAAAAAAAAGACGTTAGTGGAGTAATTTAGTGATTTAGATAAACTTAGTAAAGGAATGAAACATCAATCTGCCTATAAATTAAAATTTAATTTTCGTTTCTTTTGCATAACTGTAGGGAGAAAAATTGTTTTATAAATAAAGATATTCAACTTAAGAAAATTATTATGTGCTCTCAATCTGCTGTACGGATAACTGAATTCAGATATTCAGCTACCTCTTTTCTGTTAGAAAGGTTATTGCATCTGTAATCCTGATTAACAGCTCATCCAAATCAACAGATAATGGTGAAATATAAACACTTTGTTTCACTTTTATAAACAAGGAAAAGTCTCAATGTAATAAAAGGACCTCGGTGGCTAAGTGTATAGTGCCAATTATTTGGTTTGCTTACGGCTTATCCAGCATTGAGGCAATGTTTAACTTAGAAACTCAAGAACTCTGTTGTGCCTGATTAGTAACACTCTGATCTTCTTTCGTGCGCCCAGAGTGCTTGAGCTTTCTGACAATTGTTGGTGTTTAGGACTGTGACTTGCGTGTGTACCAGTTGCAGCTCCGAAGGCGTTCAATCTTTGTTTGTGGCTTTTGTAGTGAGAATTGTTATAGACTTATCAGTGTTCTCGAAAGTAAAAGGCTTGGATTTGGCGTGTGTCGACCTCAAAGCGGTTGAAAGGTGGCAACGACTCCTGGTCGTAAGTCCCCGTTACGAGCAAGGTCGCATTTTTAGACCTAGTCCTGCTCGCGTTCATTTAAGAACGAGGGCTGCAATCTATGGTTTCTCGACCGATCCAGTAGCGGCCAACAGACACAAAGTGTGACAAGGGAATACAGGAGGTCCCCGGCTGCCTGTAGCTCGCTACGGGCAGTAGTCACGTTCGTGGGTTCGCCCAACCTAGTGTGGTAGGCAGGAAGACAGCGAGCGATTTCATTAGTTCAGCAGATAGAAGTAGGTTAACTCTGTCCATGACAGAGTTTAAGCAGGTGGTAGGAAAGCCCCGGCGTAAGAGGAGGCCGGCACCTTTACCGTCGTCCTCCCCGACTTCTGACGAGGAAGGAATTTGGTTCTGTGATGGACGTAGGGCCACCTACCCGGGACCCTGGTGGCATTCTAAAAGCCTTCCAGGCCGCTGCGGGCAGACCTGGCAGTTCTGCCCCGCTCTGGAAAGAGGTACAAGAGGAGTTGATGTGCTTAGAGGAGTTTCTTGAAATTGCCAAAAGCGTGAGCTCAGCAGCAAAGAAATCTATCCTCCCGCATCTCGGAAGGATCCGTGATATGGTGTCAGCGTTGACTGACGGATTCGAGTACTTGGCTTCCAAGCCTAAGGAAGTAAAGGTGGTCAAACAAAAAGTCCCTGTCCCAGCTCCGGCACAGCCCAGGCGCTATGCTGACGTCTTAAAGCAAAAGCGGGAAGTCAGTCAGGTTAGGAAGCCTGACTTTCTTTTCGTTAACAAGGCGGAGAGTTCTACGAGGAGTTCAGCACAGCTGAAGAAGGATTTTCAGGTTGCCCTTCGTGACAAACGAAAATCTCTTTGAATCAGGGAAATCAAAGAGACCAGCAAAGGTCTAGTGGTAATTGCCAATGACAAGGAGACAGCTCGGTTCATCTCCGAGTCTCCAGCGGTTAGGAAGCTTGAGATCAAGGTTAACCCCAAGCGGAAAAGAAGACCCCGTGTCATAGTTTATGACATAGATCGGAGTCTCGATGTCGAGGTACTTGCTCTCATTCGAGAGCAGAACACCGAGTTGGATGAGGCTTCGTTCGCCCCAGAGTGCAGTATGGTCTTAAAGACGGGGAAACGTGATGCCCAGCGGTATTACGGAGTTTTTGAATTAGGGACTGGTCTCTTTGAAAGGTTCGTGTCTGAGGGTAGGATCTACTTTGACTTCGCTTGATACCGCGTGAAAGAGTACGTGGACGTGCAGCGATGCTTCAAGTGTTGTCATTTCGGCCACAGGGCCAAGTTCTGTAGGTATGCGTCGGTCTGCGCGCATTGTGGTGTGGAAGGCCACAAGCGTGAAG
>JAAAKQ030110255.1:0-14094 GCA_010016005.3 Zanna intricata
CCAAGCTTTCGCCGATGACTGCCTCTTTTTAGTTCGTGGTAACTCACGACCGCAACTGGAAGAAAGAGCGCAAGCGGCCTTGTTAACCGCAGAAGGCTGGATGGATCGGCAAAATTTAAAAATCTGTGCCAAAGACGAAGTATATGCTTCTCAAGAGCGCAGACAAATTATCTTACCGAATGGGGTGGTGGCGAGAGAAATGCCAGCAAACCAATAACCTTTGACTTGGACAATTTATTAAAGGCTAGAGTTTTGGCTGTATCGGTTTTGTTGTCGACTAGTAACATTCTGTTATAAATTTTGTGCCTTTTTCTCATTTTTCTATGTCTTTCATGTGTACATTCTACAAATAGATAGAATTTTTGGAATTTTCATAAAGCGACTCAGTAGATTTATAATATTTTGTTTTAGGCTGAAAAGGAATTTGTGTATATCCTTTTCACCACTACTTTTATTGCTGTAGTAGTATGTAACCAGGTAGCTACTGAATGCACTTTGCATTATACATAGAATAGTGATGGTTCACACAATTCTAATATGTTTTGTAGTTGGTTTGACAGGACTGTTATTGAGACCTTATCTTACTTCGTAACCATCCAGTAAAAGTTAACTTTTGTGAACCTTGGTAAGAATGAAAAACTTTTTTCCCATTACCTCTTCTATTTTGTCTATACTGTTTACACTTTCTTTTCGCTGCAGATTTCTACATTTTCATTACATATAACATTCGTCTTCAGAATAAAACCTTCACATTCAAGAACAAGGGTGAACGTAATAGAGCCTGTATTTTTAATTAAATTTGTAAGCAAGCTTTCTGTATCTTCCCTAATGAGGAGTTCTGGTGGGAAGATATGAAATGTTTCCGGTGTTGGCGGTTGGGATACTCAACACATTGTGACAGCCTGGATAGGACGGGGATGTGCTTCCGCTGTGGCAGCACGGCCCATAAAGCTGCGGCCTGTACCCAAAGGCTCATGTGTGGACAATTAGGGCCCAGGATAGGGAGTACTGTCTGTCCACGGTATGACCATCAGGTAGTTGACAGGGACCAATTATCTCGGCGATGAAATACCTACAATTAAATGTCGGGAGGAGGAGAATATCGCATGACCTTGCCTGGAGGTGGGCAGTCAAGGGGGACTGCCCACCTCCAGGCAATAGATGTTAGGTTCCTAATAGAACCCAATCGGGCGGTTACTGTCACCAATACCAGCTTAGTGGATGTGAATTGTAAAGTGGCGGTTATACCTGTCTCTCGCAGGTCTGATATCATGGGAAGCAGACGACGGAGGAGAATTCTTACTACCTACATGACGTCACTTTCAGTGATTATGGCATACATATCACCCAACTGTGAAGAAAGGAGGTATGACGAGTTCTTGGACGACCTCCTCGTGGCGATATGGGAAGCGTCCATACCTGTTGTGATTGTGGGTGATTTTAATTCAGAAGCAGTTGTGCTTGGAGGAGTAGTTACCATGCATCAAGGAGTGAAACTGGCGGCGGCATTTAGCTCAATGAATATGGTGTCAGTGGGCACGCCTGAATGCCCAACCTTCATGGGTAGGAGGTGGGTCTCAGTAATTGATCTTACTTTAATTAATGACTGAGCTCCCTTTGCTATGGTGGTGGAATATTCTGGAAGAGGATCACAGAGGGATTGAATTCACGGTAGGTGATAGAGCAACTCTGCAGAATAGAAGAAAAGACAACTGGACGGCATTGACCAGGGAGACGTTTCCAGCTTGCTGGAAGATTGCAACCGTTGAGCTGATATAGAAGCTTCAAAAGAAGTCTGATACGAGAAAGTTCAGACCTGTTAGTCTGTTACCAGTTCTTGGTAAACTAAATGAGAAAATGCTGACCAAACGGCTGACCATGGAAATAAACGAGATGGGAGGTCTGGCGGCCTCACAGTATGGTTTTGTACAGGGAAAATCCGTGACTGATGCTTTTCTAGTTGTTATTTATATTTTAGTTATTATTTATTAGAATATAGTTGTATTTTAATGTGTATTACTTGAATTATATTTATAGAAATATTGATTTAATATGAATGTGTATTGATGAATGAAGGAATCCTTTTAAAATAAAGTTATTTTACTTGTGTTTTAATTTGTTTTACTTAAATCAATATTTCTATAAATAAAATATAATACAAGTAAAACACATTAAAACACAACTATATTCTAAAATGATTCCCTAATAACTTTCATCAATACAACATTCATATATAACATCATTATACAATATTTATTCTAAGTCAATACATTCATTTTTATATATGTGTGAAATGAATAAAAATGAATGTGAAATGAATAAAAATCAATGAAATGAATGTGTGAAATCAATACACACATTCATATATAAATATGAATGTGTGTATTGATTTAGAATAAATCATTAAAACTCAAAATAACGATTCCTTAACTTTCATTATATATTATCATATAGAATTATTAATTTAGAATAAATATTGTGCAATGATGCATTCTGCATTTGTTTTTAATTTTTATTTCATATTTACTGATTTATGTATTTTTACAATTTATTTACTATATACAAAGCTCTACCATTTAGTTTTAAAAGAGCCTTTGTCCCACTACTTATTGCATAAGAATATGCAATAGAAAATTGTGATCATTTATGAAAGGGCTGTTGTCATGGACAAACGTTCTTTCATAAATAAAACAGCTGACTTGCAGCCATCTTGACATAGACTGAGGTTAAGTTAGCCATTCTACTGCTGCTGGACTTTGTATGTGCGTGGTTTTACTCTATAATTGAAGATTTAACTTGTTATTAATTGTTATAGTATTACATTATTATTGTAAATATATCGGAAAAGCAAGAGAAAACGAGGTGAACGTAATGAATCAGAGTATAAAGTAAATAAAATAAAGGTTGCTAGTGTTCATGGTGAGGAGTACACAAATTATGTAGGAAAGCTTGTGCCCAAACAAACTACTGGACTGCCTTGCAAGTACGTATATACTACTAATATAATAATTAGATACTAATTAGTGATATTTGAAATATGTTATTTAGAATGATCACAGTATGGTAACTATAGGTTAACCTACCTTTCGATCTTTTATGTTACTACCTAGTTCACAACAAAAGGGAAAAACTGGCAGTTATTATTTATTAGCATTTATCCCTTGTTTATATCAAAATGTGTTATCTGTTAAATTTGTGAGTAAAACAACTGAAACTCTTTGTTTCAAATGTTCATTGAAATGCTTTGATTTAATAAATGATGATGATAAACATGAAATAATTGCCTATAAAAATTTGTTTAATGAAAAAAATGAACAGGATGTTTTTATTCATGGTCTTACTGAAGCAAATCCAGTTAAACGAAAACGATCAAGAAAAAATAAAAGTGAAATTGATGAATCTAAAACAAGTTCCCATGCAAGTACTTAAAAATTTTTTGTCAGGTTTAATGAAAGCAAAGTTCACGTTTGTAGAAATGCTTTTCTTAGTCTCCTGGCAATATCAGAGAAAATGACAAGACTGCAACATTTTTTATTGTTATGCAAGTCACCACAAAACCAACAAGGGCAGCAAAAAACCACAGAACTTTTCCTTTACAAGTGGTTGAACTAGTTAGAAACCATATTCGATCATTCCCATTAAAACCAGTCATTACTCATCACAAAAAGTGCATTACTTAAATGCTGACTTAAGTATCAAAAAGATGCACCAGTTGTTTATGGAGAAATATCCAAAAATTACTATTGGTTACCCATATTACTACAAAGTTTTTAAAGAACATTTCAATTAGGGATTTGGGAGACCCCAGGTTGATACTTGTGTTGAATGTGAGTGACTTGCTGTAAGAATTAAAAACCCAAGACTGAATCCTATAGCTAAAAAAGTAGCCCTTGCAGAACTCACTCTTCACAAAAGACGCAGCAAGCAGTTTTATACAGCCTTAAAATACATCAAGGAGTACTGCAGTACAAATAAGAATTCCGTAATGTTAACATTTGATTATATGGCCAATATATCTTTGCCAAACATACCACCGGTGCAAAACATGTATTATTTTCGGCAATTGTCAGTGTATTCTTTTTCAATTCACAACTGCAATAATAGTGCAGAATTTTTTCTATATCACAAAGGTACTGCAGATAAAGGATCCTCTGAGGTGTGTTCCTTCCTGCACCAATACATTAACAATTATATACCACCCAACATCACTGAGTTGTACCTCTTTAGTGATAACTGCCCAGGGCAGAATAAAATGTTATGATGAGATTTTTACTGACGCTAACTGACACTGGTAGGTTTAAAAAAATAGTATACAAGCGTTCAATGAAAGGACATAGTTTCCTTCCCTGCAACAGGGAAAAGAAAATTAAAGAAGACTGATCGATATTATACTATGAATGAGTTAACTGAGATGATTATTCATTCAAGTGTAGGAAGGTTTACAGTAAGGTTAGCGCAAACAGAAAGTATAAAGGAATTTCGTACATGGTAGTCAGGGTTTAATAAAAAAATTTCTGCGGCACTTGAAACTATACATAACAAGAAAAGTTGCAGGGAAAGTTTGACTATTTCAACATTTCACGAATTCCATTTTGATTCCAGTAAAGAGGGACAAATGTCTGCATAAACGTTTGTAGCTGGCACAGGTTTGAGTAAGCAACAAACTTTTATTCTAGGTATTGAACAAGCTGGTAATGTTTGCTTTCCTGAAGAAAGTGCTTATACTGGTCCACGGCCAATACGTGCTGCTAAATCGAGCGATATCAGCAAGATGATGGCTTACATTCCTGATTAGGCTCAAGAATTTTACAAAACTATAGTGAACGGACCAACTAGAGTACAGAAAAATTATAGAGATGGGGACTTTTAAATGTAATGAACTTAATTTACTTCAATAAATATCTTTTTTTTGTTGTTAAGTACTTTTTTAATAATAAAAATTATTTATTAAATTAAAATTACATGGTTTTTTTATGAAAAGGCTGTTGTCCAGTCACTTTAACAGCTGATACAATATGAGTGGACAAATTAAAAATCATTTTAAAATTCTCACAAAGCTGCTTCATTACAATCTGTTTTTACATATTTTTTAATTATTTTTTTCTGCAACATAATTTACAGGAAATAATTTTTTCAATTTTCCAAAAACTAGGATTTCTGGACAAAAGCCGTTTCATAAATTATTGATTCATATATAACATTATTATACAATATTTATTCTAAATGAATTAAAATATAAGTAAAACAAATTAAAAAATAACTTTATTTGAGAGATGATTCCCTAATAACTTTCCTCCAATGCTGTGGAAATCCATTGGCAAACTTCATCATTACATCATCAGGTAGGCCTAATAGGAAAAAGTGATTAAATTATTATAAGATATATGAATAGTTATTGAATTATTATAACATAGACGTAATTAATTTTTACCTCTTTACTTTTAAATAAGGTTTGAACTCTTTGTGAAAACAATTCGCTTAAAGAAAAATATAAAAAAACTTTAGTATTAACAAAAGTTAAACAAATTTTAAAAACTGAAATTTTCAGGATGTTGTGCTTCCAATATTTTTATTTTAAGCTAAAAAAAAAAAAAACAAAAGTAATCATTCAAAGAAGAAAGGACCAGTCAATGAATAGAAAGATTGGTTGGTTATATAAACCATATGTCAGATAAAATTGAAGGTACTATGATAATTAACTTTGTCATTTTCTGCATAACTGTGGAAAGTTTCGATTTAGTTTAAGGAAGCTTATATAGGAGGAGTAAAAAAATGATACATAAAGAGTACTGCTTGTTTTCATTTGTTTCTTCATTACTGCATAACTTTGCTAAAAAATAAGAATAAGTTTTACTTGTTATATCAGTACTTTATCAAATTTTCTAAGAAAAACTTGTTATTTTAAAAATCCTGTTTTTACATCCACATAAAAGTAAGAAATATTTTTTATTGTATTTTAAAAAACCAATAATGTTAATACAGTTTTATATTTGAAGTGATTACATTATGATTAAAATCTATGGAACATTGGCTGTCTATAGAATACAGTTTACAGTACAGCTTAGCAAAACAGCTGGACAGAAGTAAGATGCGTAGTTCAAAAGTAAGGGCTGATCACTAACAAAATAATAACAGTTGAAAAAATTAAAAATTTATTATTGATTTTGAATACTTATATATTTACTTTATTTTTCTACATAATCACATTTCATTCCAAACACTTTTCAAATTGTGAACAAGCTTTTTCAAACCCATTGCATAAAATTATATTGCCGGGGACATAGCCATTGTGCAGACATTTTCAACTCTTCACTTTCCTAGAATTCTTGAGATACAAGCCAGTTTATGAAGTATAGAGAGAGATGGTCATCACTGGACACAAGATCCGAACTGTAAGGGGATAATCCCAGAATCCAGTAACCAAAATTTTCCTATAAAATTAGGCTTGTTTGATTTTTTCAGTTTAAGTGAATTGGAATAATGTTATGGCATGGATTGTTGTTTCATGTCAGCATTGACGTATGAAATCCACATTTTATCACCAGTGACGATATGGGGAAAAAAATTCATCTTCCTCATGGTTAAAAAAATTAAGGAAAGAATGCACAGATGTCATTCTTTGATTTTTGTAAGCACTTTTCAACATTTTAAGCAGCCATAATGCATAGTTTATAATAGCCTGGATCATCAGTCACGATTCTCAACAATTCTAGAAACTTCCAGAAATTCTACACAAAGATTATTAATCGTAAAGCAATATTTTTCTCTTATTTCTGCATACATTCAATGAGATGATCACTCTGGAGACTAGGCCTGACAGTTCTCCGTTTGATGTGAACATCTAAATAGCCTTCCTTAAACTCACGATACCAGTACCTCACTTTTCCTCCACTCACTGTGATAAGTCATATATTTCACACGAAATGTTAGTGATATATCAGTGAGATGAATTCAGCAGCATTACGTCCTCTTGATATAGAAATAAAGTCACTGATCGAACTTCTCAAGTGATGAGATTTGAAGCCACACTACCCTGACTTTTAACACAGTCTTGCTGACAAAATCACTTAAACTACTGCTTCTGGACAAAACAATCAGTGTTGACAATTGCTATTTATAATTCATCAGCCCTTATTTTTGAACCATGCCTTGCACAAATTCTGTACTATGTACTATTCTTAATGAGAGGTGACTGTAATACAATTGAGAATGTAAGGAATTTTAATGGATATTCTTTTTCCCTCATAACAGCTTTTACATCTTATAGTTAACTCAACTATTAAACTACTGCTATACTTTTATTGAAACACATAGAACATTGAAAAAAAAAACTTCCTTTACTGTTCCAAAATAGTATTTTTTTAAATCGCTATCAAAAAAACAGAACATAGGGAAAATGTTAAAAATTACTAAGTTCTTAAATATCCTTAAAAGACTAATTTTTTTATTAGTCTTACATACCTTCCTAACCAAGATGATAGAATAGCAAAACTGCATTTTTAGATTAATTTATTAGTCTATATATCTTCCTAATCAAGGTGATAAAATAGCAAAACTGCATTTTTAGAAAAGCAGGGAACTTTTACTTGTAATTTCTCACAATTCATAAGTTTTATTCAAATAAATTATAACTTTGTTCTAATACAATAATAACATTTATGTACAGTAAAAAATTTAACAAACAAAATTTTCAGTATCCTTGGACAAATGGACCTCTAAACATTAAAAATACAAAAATCTTTGAAGGTCTTTTTTTTTTAATACTAAATTGAACATAAATTTCTTTTGTTAAACCACATACTGAATAACTTCCAACTATACAGAAAGACAAATGAAAATAATCCAATATCACAGATGAAAAACATCAAATTGAGGTGAAATAATACAATTACAATCAGACAACCACAAAAATATTTCATGTATCATCAGTTTACTACTACTACTACTACTACTACTACTACTACTACTACTACTACTACTGCTACTGCTACTACTACTACTTTACTCCACTGAGTATGTCTTCAGCATTCTTTAGACTTGATTTTGTTTACATAGACCACTCAAATGAATGATAAGCCTCAATAATTTACAACTTATACTTAATTTAAATGGACAAAAAAACAAACAATGGGTACAAACAAAAAAACTGAATGCCTATTTACATGTTGCTGCAAAGATCATTTCATTTTTATATTTCATACATCCAAATATTTGCAAGTGTTACCCTTATTCATAAAAATTATTCATTATTCATATCAACATAATTAAATTAATATATCTTCCAAGGCACATAGATTTTTAATAATTAATATATAAAATGAAATCAACACTCATCAATCATATCAAAAAAGGAAAAACTGAATAAAAACATAGAATCTTGAGAGTAAAAAAATCAGATATAAGATTAAAGGCACAAAAATGTAAATTATCTTAAGAAATTTAATTAAAAAAACAAGGATATATATTTGAATGTTTCTACATAAATGCTGACAAAAAAAACCATGAAAAATTTCATACTAAAAACAAACATATTATGAACATTAGGTGTCATAACCATACCAGTTGTAGGCAACTAGATATAAGTCACAAGTCATTCCGGAACTTGAAATAATTGTTTCCAAGAATAACAAATTTCCAAGGCAATTCCCATTGCATTCTTCTCTAAGCTAAATAGAATGGTTTATACAGATTTCAGCATACAAAGTCCATTAAAATGCAAATGATATTCTGCTCTAAAAGTAACACCTTCACTGTTAATCATAAAGCTGGCTGTAAAGAAAGTGACTAATGCTTTTTGTATTTCAGATGCTTTATATACACTTCAGCCAATAGAAAAGGGATGTATAGTGTAAAATTGCAAATTTATACAACTTTCTGCCACGAATTAATGTATGTATACATAGCTTCTACTCAATATGGTATAAATGAAATATATTATAATAGAATGGGCCGACTACAGTGGCAATCATCTGGTATGTCTTTCAATCAATTGAAAGATATGGCCTTTTTTTAAGTCTGCATTATTACATTTTTTTCTGTTAAGGACAAACATGCTTCAGTTGTCCAATTAAAATATTATATATCAATTTCACCTAAAACAAAAATTGAAGAAAGATCTTCCTGCAGCTGAGTCTGTAACAATATGATTAAACAATAATAAATGCATCAGAATTATTTTAAAAAATTTGTTTCCCAATCGAAAATCTTGTAACTGGTTAATGCACTTCCGATTAAAGTTCAATAACTATTAAATATTTTCCTTGCAGGGGACAAAAATTACATGTTGAATGTTGGAGTTACAAGATCAACTACAGTTTAGATGTCATACACATACTCTACTTGAGCTTTAAGAATATTAGGATACCTTTTATGGTAACATTTGCTAAGCAATTATTTACACTAGTGACAAAAAACAAAAGTTCCAAATCAATTATGTGATTTGACACTTCCTAGAATGTTCAAAGAATAGGAGATTTGATAGGTTTATATTTACATTTGTGGACTCAGAGAATCCAAAATGACAAACATTGTGGAAAAAACAGGAATCCAATTTTGTTTATTACCATATATAACCTTATTACACTATTCTAGAATATGTCAATAGTCTAACGAATGAATTAAATTTTACAGCTGCCTTTTACGAACTATTGGAATGTATTGTTCAACCTACTGCACATTTCTTGCTTTAAAAATGCTATTAACATTCTACATTCCCTGTGGTGCAAAATAAGTTTTAAGGTTTCCTGCAATTTAATTGTGATTCAGTAAAACTTGCTCACAGATCATCATTTCTATATTTGCTAGCTACTAACAAATCCAACAGCATGGAATGTGAACATCGTTTAACTTAGTTTGGCCAAGGGAATAAAATTACTAACTGTCAATTAAATCAAAGGAATTTCATAATCTCTTTGATACTCTTTTCTAAGATGCTATTCCTAATTCATTTCAGATTCTATGGAATCATACATGCATTTTATTACAACTACATTAAATTTTTTTTTTTTAAGCAAGCCAATAATTATTAAGTATTGCCAACTAAATGAAGGAAAACACATCCAGCATTCTGAATTTTAGTATTCTACAAGAAGCACTAGAATAACCTTGACCACTGGCATCTTACCTTGCCTTACCTTACACCTATTAATTCATTCATGATGCTATTCCCTGAGAAACATCAGGTATTATAAAATCAGGTTTGAAGAGATGAAGTTTACTATATACTTGGAGGAAATCTGTTATTTTATTACTCTACATAATTCATTTATTAATCATGATATTGATTATCAGTAAAAACACTGAATAATGAGATTATTGTATTATTTATACATATATTCTACCAGTGATTTTGCTTATCCATTAATATAATTTTGAAAAACTGTTGAGAAATGAAATTCTCAAACCATCTTAAACTAATTTTTTTAACTATTATAATCCACGCCATGTTTAACAACATAGAAAAAAGCTTTAATTACTTTTTTGGAGAAGAATTGATCTGACAATATAAATAGTTACTTCAGAGAGTTACAGCAGCCAGACAGGAAATAAAGAGTCAGTCTGCAGACAGCCCCCTGCTAAATACCAAGGATACTCTAACTTTCAAATACAAAACTTCCAGACACCTCTAATAATTAGTTATAAATTTAAATTTACCTTACTTTTTAAATAGTAAATAATAAAAGAAAAAAATATATCCACCTTTGCAACAAAGAGGAAACTTTTTAAGATCTTTCGATTTTTCAAAATATCATCAAATTAAAAATATTGAAAGAAGTCAAAAATTGAAATGAGAATACAGTCATGACTGAATATCAACAGTATACTAGAGATAATATACTGAATTCTGGTGGAATAAAATATAATTAAGGAAACCACGTTATAAATATGTTTATGATTATTATCTCTTTATATATGTATTTAGGACAAATTTTCTTTAAAAAATTTTTGTTCATAAATTAATTTTTTGATTTCTATATATGTGAATTTTTTTTAAAATTATGTGTATTAAAATAATTACAGGAAGTATCTAAAATTTTTAATAGAAATATTTTTATTGTATATATGTGTGTTTGACAAAAGTGGAATTTCCGGGTTTGTTATTTTTAATACTACCAATGTGTTCTTTTGCGTGTATGGAAAATTTATGGTTGGTCATACCGATAAACACCATATCACAATTTTTACAACTTAAACTATATACACCTTGTTTATTAAAATTAGAATCACTTTTATTTAATGTTTTATTATAATTATTATTAATATATTTAATTAATTTATTATTTGTAGTGTAAGCCAGTGTTAAATTAATTTTTTTGTAAAATTTTCCAATTTTTTTATCTACATGATGCATATTAATTTTTTATTACTTTTTTACATTTTTTCAGTTTTTCTGGTAATAATTTTATATTGTTTAAAGTATTACTTTTATTATTTATTCTTTATATAATTTATTTATTTACTGTATTAGTATTGTATCATATCCATTTGTAGAGGCAATAATTTTAGTTATTTCAATTTCTTTATTTAGAGAAACCTTATCATATTTTAAATAACGTATTTACATAATAATGCATTAAAAATAGCCATCTTTTGTGAAAATGGATGAAATGGTATTTAAAATTTTTGAATTATTTTTTTAAAATATTTTCCAAATAGTTTTCAAACACATCTTCAATTTTAAAACACTATTGTCACCAGCCAATGCCTTTAGAACATTAGAAATAACTTGAGAGGTTATATTTATGAAATAGAAGACTCCTTGAGAAAAAAAATTTACCATACTATTTGATGTTGGAATGTTAAATTAGTAGAAAAGCATCGCATTTTCAGACAAAACGATATCTATCTTTACTAATGGCTAACATTTTCCTATGGCTTTTTAAATAGTGTTAAAAAGTAACATTACCAATTCAGTTTTACATACCATCATTATCATGGGATTTCATTGATCCAATGAGAATAAATGTACCTCTGTTTGTTTTAACCATAGAAGAATTAATTCTCGCCTCAACTATACCTGCTGAAGCTGTTTTGGCTAATCTTCCATTAGATCTAAATAATCAAACAGACAATTTAAGTTACTAAATTAACATAAAAAATAAAATACAAAAGGATATCAATATAACAGAATTATAAGAGGTGAAATGTATTTTAAAAAGTAAAAAAAAATCTGATAAGCAAAGAAATTAATAAAGTTTAGTTTGATAATGAACTAACTTTTAAAAAATTAAATACAACAGAACTATACTTAAAGAGACTAGATGTGATAAAAAATTATTAAACATAATGTAAATACAGATATATATATTTTTTTAAATTCATTTTATACAAATACATATATTTTTAAAATGTTTTATTACTTTTTCATAATACATTACACCAGCATTTCAAAAGTATGAATATGGATCTGAGTAAAGTTTCAAACATTCAGAAAGGTCTAGATAAATTATTAATCTGACAAAAAAAAACACAATATATTTTAGATTTCTTCTTCAACATCAGTTACCTTGCAACTTGATAGTTAATAATATTCTACGTATTTAATATCCTCAGTACAATGTGATTTTTAGCAACAACTACAATGTGTACACAAGCACATTATGATGATGAATGAGCACTTTCTTTTTGGACAGATCTGGATATTCAGCCAGATCAGCACCTTCAATTGGGCCTGTAGTGAACCATAATACTACTTGTTGATGGAACTGCCTTTTACCAGGTAGTCTAAGAGCAGCAAACCACAACAATCCCAAAAAACCACAGCCACAACTAACTGCAGATGGAGCCATTTTTGCTTTCATTGGTACACATTCACCTGTTCCACCCTCTGCTTTTTGTCTGGTATATAATGGTGAATAATTTTTCATCTAATTTTATAACATTTTCAATGTTATAAAATGTTGAAGAAACTCAGCAGAATTGCATGAATATATACTTTTGAGAAGTCTTCACTCAAATGAATTTTTGGTAGATTATTAACAAACAGGGCACACATCAAGCAGAATGCTTTTTCATATCGAAATCGCTATGTAAAATGTATTGGACACTGTCTGTCAAGAAGTTTGCAATGTCAGTAAGTTTGCATAACTTTAACTGCTGATCATTTAATACAGTATTGTGAATTTTTGTAACAATTTTGTCACAGACAGGTGAATTGATGTACGATCACATTTAAATTAAGCAGCCCACTTTTTTACCATTGAAAATGGATGAAAAAGAATTCCTTAAAGTTGATGCAACTCTTTTTATATGTCCATCGAGGTTAAATTAAATACTTTAAAACAGCTCAAATTTCAGTTTTATCTACTGTTCAGAAAATTTTTAAATTTGTTTGCTTTACTTGATCACTACAAATAAGTAATTAAACTTATGAGTCTGAAACATCTCTAGATGCCATCTAAACAATCATACTTGACAAATGTCACTAATTTTTGTCATACTTATACCATCTGCTAGGTCAAGGACTTTTCGAATGAAAAGTCCTTGACCTAGCAAGGACTTCTTCTTCTGTAAGAAGAATTAATTTTTGTAAATACCACTACTAATTAGCAAATTTTAAGATTTACAGTAAATAACTTAATCTTGTACCATTGAGTGTTTTACCAATAATCCTTACCCGTAGATTTAACAGAACTGAGAAATAGTGTACAAACATTTTAATAATCTCATATATTAATTATGATACATAATTTATTATTATTCTTAAAAGTTTAAATACAATTTCATAATGTTTACCTATGAACTGTAAAGTATTTAAAGTTTTTAATAAATATAATCTTACTAATCCAGTAGCATTTTCAAAATCTTAAAATTTGGTGGTGATTTTATTAATGAAGGACATTTTTTTTTTGTAAATCCAATTTATACTTATAAAAAACATTTATAAGTACTACTAGTACCTAAGAGTTAAACGGTAAAAAAGAGGACTGTTACCCTAGACCCATTGTTTATTTTGGGCCAAAAATTTGAAAAAAATAACAATTTCTAAAGATAACTTCAGTAAAATTACAAGTTTTGGTTTTTTTCTTTTTTTTGTCTTCAGTCATTTGACTGGTTTGATGCAGCTCTCCAAGATTCCCTATCCAGTGCCAGTCG
>JAAAKQ030110266.1:0-14093 GCA_010016005.3 Zanna intricata
CAGGAGTGGTCGACCTGAGATTGTACAAGACTACACTTCATTCGCATCATCCTCATTCATCCTCTGAAGTAATACCTCACGGTAGTTCCAAAGGCTAAACAGATAAAGAAAAACAAAACCATGGAATGTATATAATAAAATTAACTTAACAGTACATTAACTTATATATATTTATGAAATGTATG
Organism: Zanna intricata; assembly: GCA_010016005.3. Classification (NCBI taxonomy): domain Eukaryota; kingdom Metazoa; phylum Arthropoda; class Insecta; order Hemiptera; family Fulgoridae; genus Zanna; species Zanna intricata. Next base: position 186 of record JAAAKQ030110266.1, read on the forward strand.
CAGAATGTTAATAGAAAAGTAATTTTTTTTCATAAATGTTTTTCAGTATTTCTTCACCTAGTGTTTACATCGAACACTTAATTTGTAAGAATTGTAAAAATGTATTCATACGTTTTTGTATGCTGCCGATTACGTAATGTTTTTGTTAATTCTAAAGTCTTATTTAAACTTCATTCCTAAATTTTACTTCGTTAGGATACTAATTTTACAAATTTCAGAATTTCTTACTTCAATCCATGTTTGTATTATATTGACTAATATTAAAATTAAAATAAGTTCAGCACTTCATTTTTTTAACTTTAACTTTTTATTTTTTGTTTGTTTATCGGTATCAAGGGTGTGGATTGCGTGTGGTAAAATATCCTATTACTGATTTTATTCTGGTTTGAAACTTGAACTGGGTATTCCAAGTTACATTTCTTTAGTTCACGGAGATGAATATCATGAATTACGATCACAGCTTATCTTTTCATCTTTATGAACCATCTACAGAATTTTAGATTATCGTTAAATATGCATGGAGATATTTCTCTTTAATAAAATTGGTTTGAAAAAACAAAACAAACAAAATACACGTGACAACCTACTATCTTTTTATCAAGTACAATTAGTAAAAGATTTGTAAATTTAATAATTAATGAAAACAGATCTTTCTTGATTATCATATTCCGACAAATTATCTAGCATCTAAATATAATAAAATATTAAACTAAAAAGGAAGTTTTCCTTTCCTTTTTATATTTCTAACGATAAATTATTTTTAAATTTTAATTTGCTATAAATAATTTATCTCCCATTTTTTTTAAAAAAAGTAACGTATTCTAGCTAGATGCATTTAATAGTAAAAAAATAAAAGTTTTTTGACTTTCTTTTGTTAGCAATAGTGTTTAATAAAGTATTTTCATAATATAATACAATATAACATTTAAATTTATGGAATTTTGTTTTAATCGATTTACTCTAAAGTTAAAAGAATAACAGATTTAATGATACATTAACATGCACATGCAGAATTTTTTAAACATCTGAAATGGATCGAAGAATGCTGAAAATTTATACATTTCTGAAAGAAGTTAATTCTAACTTTATAATAATCCTTACAATATTATTTTTATTGTAGAAAAATATATGAAATGGTGTAGATAGATTATATACAATTTTTTTTTTTTTTTTTTTTGCAGGAAACAATAATTCATTCAATAATTTACTATATATTATTTGGACATTATTCGTTTTAATATCTTAATATTTTTTCGTATTCGAATTGGTCTTTTCTGTATCAAAACAAATTTAATTGACAACTGATAATTCATGAAAAAGTTGTTATTGCTCGATTAAGAAGTCAATAACAGATGAGAGAAATGATAAGTTTTTACGAAATAAGTGGAAATTTCTAGTGGTACTTTATATTTTAATAAATAACTATTTTATTTAATAATACATACTCATCTTTTTTTGCTGCCCTCTATTTCTCAAATCTTATTTTATTTGGTATCTATAATAAGTCTCATTGTTTTTCTCAAAGAAGAAAAACATACTACATTATCGGCTACAGACTTCAAATTTTAGCACAAAAATAATCTTTCAACCAAACATGCTGCGCAAATTAAGAAAACTCCCTGAAAATGTGTAATGAGATTATAAAAAATGAGGATATTTTATTCATAAAATTAGTCTAAATAGTTTAAGTGTTACTGTGTTTATGTAATTAATTTTACTTCCCAAGAATAAATTATTGTTAAAAAATAAAAGAAAGATTTTTTAAACAAAATAAAAGTACGTAAGCAAATTGTAATATGTTCAAAATAACTACTTTCCTTTTTTGTAAAAACAATATTGAACTTTAGATTACGAGTAGATATGAAAAATCAAAAATAATTCGGAATACTCATTTTTCTCCTTATGCTAACAATTTTTTTCCTAAATCAGTAACTGGGTTACTTTTCAGATTGCATTGATATTTAATAGTTTACCTACATCGGAAATAATTTCATTATTAATTTATTATACCTAATCATTAGTTTTGGTATATTTAATTATAATTATAATATATAAATATAAATCTCTTAACAGCCATTGAAAAACGCACCATATTAATTTTTAAAAAAATTATATAAAGTTGGATTATATTTTTAAAAATTTAATGAAATATAATTCCATTAAAAATCATCTCATTTATTTACTTCCTAATATATACGTTGCAATCTCTTCAACTAGTGAACAATAAGTAACTCCCCTGCCCCCTCGACCGACTGAGACCTGGATGATATGTATGACATATAAATGAAGTGTAGTCTTATTCAAACTCAGGACAACCATTCCTAAGTTGTTAAACCCCAACCACCAACGTACACCGGTATCCACCATTATCTAGTATTCAAAGCGATATAAAAGCAACCAAATCTTAATAGGATTTGAATCTCAAACCTCGGACTTCGAAAATAAACTGTTAAACAACTGAAATTGCAATAGTTTACTCATGTGTATATTCATCTCATAGATAATAATCATCTCAGAATTTTTATGAGGCGTCATGTGTTAATTCTATTTAAATATGTATATAAACTTTATTAATAATAAAAATTAAAGCCATTAAAGATTTAGGGATAAATAGAAAATAAAAAGTAAATATCTTTTGTAGAAGTTTTTAACCCGAACATAAAGTTATCTTACTTAATATTCTTTATAAAATGGAAAAATCTCCCATGAACGTAAAACGTTTTCATCTTTATCTCCCTGTTGATTTTAAAGTTATGCTTGTACAGATAATGTATAAAATGTAGGTTGAGCTGATAACCTTTATTCTACGATTATATCCTTATGCTAAAGATAAAGATTTATCCATAATAGATTCATTTTTATCTCATAGTTGCTTTGTTTTTTAATCTCTTTTTACTAACTAGGTCTTTATTTGTAGACATAACCTACAACAAATAAAAACACGTTTAGAAGAGGACAACTTTGAATTATTGGTTAAATAAGCAAAATACCTAATTATTTCTGAAATTATTAAAATCATTAATTAAATAAACTTATTTTTCGTAATTATACGATTTCTTATTTTTTCAACAATTAAATCTGGCCTAGAACAACGATTTAAAAAAATTAATAATCTAATATTTTTGTTTGAATTTATTATTACTATTATTTTTATGGTGTTACAGTTTATAGCCTGTAAGACATTATATATCATTAATATAACTGTAAAGTAATGGAACATTTCGTTTTTAATAAAAACTGGTAACATACAATCCAATTTAGCACTCCCTAGTTCCTGTTTAGAAAGGTGGAGAATTCATTAAAGATTTTTTTTTTTATCATAACTTAAGGAATTGATAAAAACTATTTCTGTACACTAACAATTATTCCATTTGTGACATAGAAAATAAAGCTGTGCCCGTAATTATTTACTAGTAATTGAAATTGTAACCATACTCTGCCAGTTTATTTACGCAGAGCGTAAATGAAAAAAAAAAAACAAATCAAGGTTAAAATTATAAAACAAGAATTGTAGCATAAGCGTATGTATGCTATAATTAATCGGTTAATATTTAATTTAGTGGTGTACGTATTTATAGTAATTTGACATAATTTAACAATATTATTCTTGATAATTTATACTAACATTAATTTAATGTGTAATCAGAACTTGATTATATAGGCATTTGTGTTAATTTGAATTATTTCTCAACGGTAGGAAAGATTTGTAATAATTTTTTTTTTTGTCAAAAATTATATGTTATGTGAAAGGCCTATGTTAAAAAACATGTTAAATAATTTATTTCCTTTCACTTTTTTTGTAATAATTACTAAACCTAAATTATATATATGTATATTTTTTACGTATAGTTTTAAAAATATTGACATTATTATTTATTTAAAAATATTAAATAATGAAAGTAATCTTAAATTGTATAACAGCCTTTGATGCTTATAAAAAAAATTAAAAGTTCATTGCATATGTCCAGATACATCTTTTTCTTCTTAGAGATTAGCCTTGACATAAAAGCTGGAACAAAAAAAGGAGTTGCCGAAAACGAGTTGTTTTTTTTTTAATTTAAATTTTTTTAAATTATAACTTTTATTAGTGTTTTAAAAGAACAAATATTACTCCTGGTGTATTTTTTATGCATAATTATTATAGTACGTCGTGCGTGATAAATAAGGATTAAATTAATTGATAAAAATGTCTTTTCATCGAGAATTCAAGCGTGGAGCTTTCTATGTGTACAGACCGGCACGTTAAGCACTTACTACAAGTCAGCCTAAATTAAACGAAACGGATAATTTAGTTTACTAACAACATAATCCTGTTGCTTAGCAACTAAATAAACTTATTTTATTCATTGCGTCTGCTCTATCTACAAACATTAATTATTATTATTAAGCCCAATGTAGTGTATCTTGCATCCTACTTTCCCCACTCGATAATAATATTCTTCGATGTTTTTCTTTCTCTTTGGTTTATTGACAATTTCAACGATATTTGTATGGGTTTTGTCTTTTACTGTGTTTATTATACTTAATATTTAGTAAGTTTTTCGACGTTGAATTTTCAGAGTTAATTATAATTTAATTTGTTAATAAACTTGATCTATTTTATTTTTAGTTTTTCACTTTAGAAAATAGGTAATGATAAGTCATTTGGGTATCAGTACAAATAAGGATTATACAGATCTCCCCTTCACATGTGCTAACAAATAAAATAAAATCCTTCGTAAATGTAACCTGACAGAATTTGATAATAATACAGGAAATCTTTAAGTCTACAACTATAAAGCGTAAAAAAGGAATTGTTCTTTCTCCCATATATATAGAAGTGTATAAAAATCACTTCAGCTATAGGCCGAGTCTGCTCACTTATAAAAGAATATTTCTAAATGTTCTAGAATTTTTAACCTTTTAAAAAATTGAAATATTGGAAGATTTTCATAGGGTGATGTATTTGAAAGGGAGCTCTCTCTTTTTGCATCTATAGTCTCTTTATCGATTTAGCCTCCGGAACTACCTTAAAGTATTACTTCATAGGATGAATGAGATTGATGTGTATGAATGTGAATAAAGTATAGTTTTGTACAATTTCTTAATTGAAACCCAACCACCAAAGAACACCGGTATCCACGATCTAGTATTCAAATCCATATAAAAATAACTACCTTTACTAGGATTTGAACCTTAGAACTCTCGACTTCGAAATCAGCTGATTTGCGATGTCGCGTTAACCACTAGACAAGCGTTATTGATAATTCTATAAAAGATTTTTAGTTTGTAAAAATATAAATTCTCTAAAATACACTTTGAATTAATGTTACTGAAAAAATAAAAGCAATCTAGCCACTTTGTTTTGCTAAATGAAGCGTTCTCATGGTGAGACAGTTTCTGTTTAATCGAAATAGGTGAGAACAATACTATTTTCAAAAAATGGTTCTATTAACTTCTTTCTCAATCAACCAAATTGATTGATTTTTTTACTGAAATCAGAGTTCAGAGTATTTTTATTTATTTATTTTCTAAGTGAGGTGTTACAACGGTAAGAATCCTTTCCTATCTTTATATTTAAATGATGAGTTTTTATTTTTTTAAATAACAGATGATGCTATTATTTTAGTGTTAATGTTTAACTAAACTTATTAAAATTAATTTAAAAAATTTTTATTTAAGAAAGAGTCCATATCTGAAAAAAAAAACAGTTTTCACGTTTGTCACCAAAGGAAGATTAAAAGCAAAGAAATTATGAGAATACTGATAATCTTCACCAACACAGTAACTACGTATCATTAAATCTTGCCTGAGAGAGGTTCCTTGCACATGTTATTACCATTTTTAATGTTTTCAGACGTTTTATTTTTGGCATATTTCTCTGATCCTTATAACACTTTTTTAATCCTTTTCTCGTAATATATCAAAGCAAATTGATTGGCCTATTCTTGAATCGTTTTGATGAAGCTTATTCTAATTACTTCATTTTTTACACTGTCTGTTCATTTGGACTTTCATATAGAATTTTATGAACAGATTTAATCTGTCCATACATCCGTTTAGAGCACACATCAAACGTAACACATTTCAGTTGATGCTTCCTCAAATCTAACGCTCACTAAAAAATAAGTATTTCTTTCTACTAAATCTCTGTCTCGGTTATTGCTAAACTTTTTTTCTTTTTTTTTTTAATGTTTAACCTCCGGAACCACAATTAAGTATATCTTCAGAGGGATGAAATGAATGAATTTTAGCGTGTGTGAAAAATGCCATGCCTGACCGGGATTCTAACCCGGGACCACCGGATGAAAGGCCGAGACGCTACCACTAGGTTATTGCTAAACTAGATTTTTATTTACTTTCATTTTTGTATTTTCTATTAACACACACCTGTACTGTTTAATAATTCCTTATCTTTTGTAGATATACATTGTCTTGTCTTCTTAGAATGAGGAAAATGGTATTCCTAGGATTTTTAATGTAACCTTTATTTATTTTCCTTTCTCCTACATTAATTCCTTGATAATTTTGTAGATAACTTCATCATACATATTAACAAGGCTGGTTGAGGTAAGCAATAATACTCTTGCTAACATTTTCCTAGGTTAAACCGCTCGATTTGTAAATATTTTATTTTCATAACTGTTTTTTGATTCAGTTAAAATTTGTTGATGCTTTGACTACTTTAAGTAGCCTACTTTCTATAATTATCAGGAAAGAAGTAAATTAGAAAGATTTTTAAAATTAAGTGAATAATGAAAAGCTTAAAAGTAAACGATATCGATGAATATCTTTTATTACTTTATTGAAAGCTTGTTATAATTTTTAGTTTTTCTGTTGTTATCTATATTTCTTATTTAATTTGATTTCACTATTCGAGGAAATCATTATTCGTTGAATCATTTATTAACATAAATAACCTCTCGGTCATTTCATCACGTCTGCGTGAGGGTGTGTGTGATTTCATTAAAAATCCTAAGCGCCTTAAATTTTCAGTTAGTTATGATACAGTTGTGGTAATTTTCCATACCTTTAGATATACGAAATGTATATTTCAAGAAATGATTGTGTTTTATAAAACAATTATTTGTAATGCTTAAAAATAATGTAATGATATGAAAATAATTATTGTACATTTTTTTTTATACGTCAATCTTATTTTTATAGTAAATACTGTGCAGTATATTTTATTTAATTATGACTGCAAAGGAACTCCTATTTCAATATGTGTTAAAATGAGGATAATGGTATTCGTAGGATTTTTAATGTAACCTTTACCTTTTATTATAGGTAATACTATATTATTAACATATTTAGGGAAAAGGTCATTTTTATTACTGGTATATATACATATCAACTTATGATGCAATCTGGAAGATAAGGTAATATGATAATTTTAAGTACGAATAATTGGATTACGTAATAACTTTTTAAATCGAATATTTTACAGTAAAAGAAAATTTTTTTAAGCATTTAAAAAAAAAATAACCTAAACAGTATATAATATGGAAAATATTTAAATTTTCAAGGAATTTATAATAAAATCGTGGCTAGTTATAGTTTAAATCAGCTCGCGTGACTACAGTTAGTTGTTTTCTAAAACGATCAATTCTATTTGAAACCTATTGTCCAAGAAACTTCCCTGCTGAATTAAATAGTAATTTATAATAAGTGAGAATACATTATGTCAAATTATTTCATTTTAGTTGTATAAATTTATCGATTAATAAGGGAAAAAAATTGACTGAGCTCTACAGCACATATTTTATTTAAATGGAAAATAGTAAAAAAAGGTCAAAGCTTATTATTAGATCATTACCAGACAGCTAAGTCATAAAATAAAATAACTGTAAAATTACCGAAGTACTATAATAGGGACTGACAGTTATGTATAATACACTTTGTAATTATTTTAATTTTTATTATGATTTTTCTTTTATTTACTTCAGTTTTTTTCTTTTTTTTATTGTAGATTCAACCTTGCATTTCATTCTGAATTTTAATCATTATTATTAATAATAAAAAAAAATCCTTGCAGTTGTGGACTTTTTGCCACTTATTAATAATAATGAAGGATATTGCAACATAAACGTTAATTTTTATATCTTTGTTAAATTTAGTCATTTAATTGCTTTAATAGAGCGTTATTGTATATTACTATCATTCATACAACTATCATTCAAAATATTTACATTTTTTGGTTTTGTTTTGTTTTATGAACTGAAATTAAATGAAAACTATAGCCTGCAATATATTATCCTTCGGGTGTAACAAATATAAATACATTTACCTGAAAAGTGATGTGGTTTATTAGGAATAATATTTTTTATGAACTTTTTTGCGATCCGTTAACGACATTGCAGGTTCTTGAGAGAGGAAAATTTTTTTTTATAATATTCTGTGTGAAAACAGTTTCACCTCATCTTGTAATGCACTACAGTTTTTATTTAAAAATGTTAATTAATATTTCTTAATTCAAACCTCCGTATAAAAAAGTTAAAGGACAGTTGATTCGAATAATGAAACATTGTATTGCAAATACAAAGATAATGATTTAATTGGTCTATTTTTTAAAGCAATATATTATAATTATTTAAATTCGTAATTTAATATAATTTTGTTCCAATGACTGGTAATTGAGTCTTAAAAAAGTATTTTATTCACTGTCTATTCATTCAGTTTTTCTGTCAAAAGTTTTCCTAGTTCTTCAGAAATCTTCCACACGTTCCATAATTATTTTCTGTTGTTATTCAAGGTACACAAATACATATATTTTTCAAACTGACTTTTCTTACACACTATTTTCTATTGTCAATAAAGCTTTGAATTGATTATGAAATATATTTCAGGTAAATTACTCTTTAAATTTGAAGTTGGGTTCTTGCTGAACAATTCATAACTCGTTTGGATCTTTCACATGCTTTACAAGTCCATAAAAGTGAGGTATCTTTTAAAAATGCATCTCCTTTTCTCCAGTAATTCTTTAATAATTACTGTAAAAGAAATATTTGTTGCATCATTTGAAATAAGGGACAGTAAAATCGCCTGATAAATGCTGCGATTATTCTGGATAAAATATCCAGCCTCAATTGCGCAAGAAAATAGATAAGTGCTCGCTGCCTGGAGGGATCTCCGGGGTTTGTCAGGATTGGATTGCTTGATTTGTGCTGTGGATTTTCTGAAGTTTTATGTGTTTCCTTTTTGATTACTCACCATTTTTAATTAAAATCGATTACTTCTTCACCACTACAGTTTTGTTTTTCTAGAACTGACCCTCCTAGGTCCTTCATCCTGAAAATGGCATAAACTGTGAAGCCAACTTTGAATATGAACCACCTCTCCTTGGTGTTATATAATATGAAATATTGCCTCTTAATTAATTCAAAGACTCTGTTTCTTTTTGGTTGCAGCGTAATAAGTCTGATTGTTAAAATACAAGCATTCGAATTTAAAATTCTCTATACAGTCAGGTATCCGAATTCTCCTAAACACACTAAAGAAATCTGCTAACCTTAACTCCAAAATGACATCCATATGATATTCCAAATTGAAAAAAGAGAATAGTTCCTGTATGTGACTATCTTATCGTTGTAAGCAGAACTAAAGTTACTAAGAAAAAAAATTTAATAGGGTTTAAAGAGTTTACAGGAGTACTGGTCTAGTCTTTTTGTAGTAAAGTAGTGTATATGCAGAGTTTTATCACGAAGTTCTCCCGTCCATTCATTGTGTTCAGCCAATGGGCTGGTCTTGCCATGGCTGCTCTCCACTTTTTCTTGTCCTGTGTAAGTGTTTTTGTTTCCGGATATTTTCTTCTTTTTTCCACAACCCCATCAATCAACTGAAATATTCTTCTTTCTCTTCCTCTCTGTACATTTACTAATCCTTCAACTGCATCTATTTGTAAGCACTTTCTTCTCATACAGTGTTCTAGATAGTTCCTTCTGCCTAAAATGATATTTAACATATTCCTCTTCTCTTGTACTCTTTTCAACATCTCCTCATTTATTACTGTATCCTCCCTACACTACTCGTGAAAATAGTTTATATTAACATGTTCTAAAGTGGTTAGTTTGCAAGTACGGTTAGTGAAAGATTTCGCTTGGATTTCAGCTACACCGGTAAAATGAAGTCGTACTGAAATTTTTAGGACTTAAATAAAATTTCATTAAGGGGCATAATTAGCGATTTTTTTATAGTTTTTAACTGAAAAAAATCGAATAAATTAGGTTCCAGAACTGTCTCTGCAGTAGTTTTTGAGGAATCTCTGTTGAAATCCAATAACTTGAATAAAAAATTTTGATTTTATGTCTGACTTTCAATAACTTTATTAAATGGGTAATAAACACATAAAACGTTTGAATAAAATTTGTAGAGAATGTAGTTCTGAAGAAAATGGAATAAGACTAGTTGAATGAAATAAAGAAAAGCTCTAATTCGTAACTCTATGTTTGATATTGTTATTTTTTCTAAATCTTTCTTTTTCTAAATTTCTCCTTAATTCTCTTTGCAAAACATAAACTATTCTTAAAATTATTAATTTTTCTTAATTTTTGTGTACTTTTCGATACAAAAAATTATCTTTTTTGAACTAAATACTGAATAAATTTGATAAAAATATGTCCTTGATTCTTTGGTTATAAAGTTTCAAACGACACAAAACAAAGACTACTATGTGAGTAAAGATTATGTAGGGGTTATTATATGGATTATGTGTCAACATAGGTTCATAATGAACAATTATAAAGAATTGCAATTTACCAAATATTGTAATATAAAACCTTATGACCAAATTAGAACAGAATAGCTTTAATAATTTTTTTTTTTGAGCGCACAAGGAAGTGTCGTCATTAGCGCTTGAATATGATATTGATATTTGTATGTTGAACAAATAAGTATGAAAAATTAACATCTAAACAACAATAATATAAAAACACAGCATTGATGGAAGACGCCTATTACGTAAGCGAAACGTGAAATAAAAATGAAATATAACATTAAACATGTAACTTAAAAGAACAAAATTATAATGCGGCATACGCCATATGCGGTTTTGTGATTTTAACATTGTTTAGTATGATATAAAATTTATATAAATAAACAACAATCATTTATAAATAAATATTAAGTTTTATACCATATTTTTATGTAAATTTATTTATCTGAAAAAAAAAATTAACGAAAATAAATATTTTGAAGTAGAAATGTTTTTTAAGATTAAAATGTTTTGATAAGTTTATGTATTTACACTATGTATATGCAACGAAAGTTTTAAGGAAGGTTCTATTCAACCCCTAATGTCATTCTGACTTCAACTATAAGCACACATGTTGTTTCGTGGAAAGCCTTCTAACCGCCCCAATATACTCGTACATTATCGTGATATGTAGCTAAGGAGAGAAACACGTAGGCTTTTATAAAAGTTTGGGGAAACCTTCTCTTTGAGTGTTAATAATATTTTGTCCATTATTTGTTATATTGTACATTTTTTAACATTTTTTTTTTTTTGTTTAAAATTTAATTATAAAATATCAATTATAATAAAACTGAAGTTAAATCTATTTAATTAGTCATATATTATAGTATCTTAATCTAGTAAACGGTAATATCTGCTTGATGATTCATTTTTATTATCTGTGTCATTATGACATCATAATAGTATCTTAATGGGTTTGAAAATATAATTTTCAAATTTTATGAATTCTATAATATTATTGCATTCATATTCTATAAATTTCGCATGCCAATAAACAATCCATATATTTCGATCCTTTTTTTTTAATGAAGAAATCTCTTTGTAATTAATATACCTTTATCTATAATTATATATTTTTTAAATTGTTATTTCTCTTAAAAAAAAAAAATTCATCACAGATTATATGAAAATTTTTTTGGATCTAAATAGAAAGAATTTATTGCTAAAATTATGCTGTGCGAAATTTTTGGTGTTAATCTGAACTAGTGTGCCCATTTTATCAAAACATTTGTCCGATGTTATTACTCATTAGATATTCATTCATATTAGTTTATTCTACATAAATTAATATTAATGTTACGACATTATACACTGTAAAATTTGGTTTCAGCGAGATATTAACTGACATTTATTTAATTAACATTGTTTAAAAAAAATATATATGAAAATTTATTACAAACCATCTAAGTAATATTCTGTTTTATCTTTCATAAATTAAATTTTTAAACCCCGCTGTATTGTCAAAAAAAAGATTACTTTATGGTAAGCTAAATTATAGTCATAGTTTCTGAAATGAATTATGTTTGATTGATTGATGAAATTATTTGTTTGATTGTTGATCAGACTGGTTTTCATTTAAATTTTAAAATAATTACAATTTATCTTAATAAATAAAAAAATATAATCATAATAATTTTAAAAAACAGATCATAAATAAAGTTGTATTTAATGATACTATGTAATGTGAAGTCGTCATAAACTAGGTTTCAAATCATATCTATAAATAAAAAGAAATTCAAAAATATTTATGTATTTAAAAATATAAAAAGGGGTCTAATAGAGTAAAAATGTATCGGTTTTTATTTTTAATAAGACAGTTAAAGCAGTACAGTACACACCTATACTATATTAACGCCTCGTATCCGATAGTATAGTAATTTGCGTTCATCCTAACTACTAAGTAGTCCCTGGAGTAGTTTTGCATCTGTCCAGGCTGGAGGTGTGGAGTGTTTGGAATGCGCTGCCAAGGTCTCCTTGGATTTCAAGGGTACGAACCTCCAGTTGACGGTCTGCCGCAGCCTCTAACAGCTGGCTTTAATTGCAATAACCTGCTGCTCGGCTCTTCTCCCTTCCTCTTTCTTCCTTTCCTCTTTCTTAATAGAAACGCATGACTCTGGACCTTCTTTGTAGGGTTGCAAATTTAAATGCAAATCGTTGTTTGTAAATCAGCATCTTTTTATATTATATTAATGTGCATAATTTTTTATTTTAAAATTAAAACTAATTTCCTTACTAGGGGTTACTTAAAGAAAAGAAGAAATATGTAAACTAAACGTAATGTTAATTACGTAACAGGTTATACACGGCATTCTATTTATAAAAAAAAACATAATATCCATTAGGAAAATACGACCAAGTTCTTATGTTAAACAACTAGTTATTGGCCAATGTGCAAATAAAAAAAAATTTGTTTTAGGCCTGATATATAGAACTGACCTATTACAAAAACTCATAGTTATATAAAATTATTATTCAGCTAGCCATTTCTTTAAAATCAGTCAAGAATAAAATTAATGATTTGACTGCAACAATTTTATTAATATGAGTTTTGTTTATTACATCGTTGAAAATTCGAGATTGTTTTATTTTTTCCAAAATTGTATTCCACAGGCTAACCCTCTCACGCAAAATTAAATACAGAATATTATTTTTTTAAACATCAGTACAATCATCTGATAAATCTTAAATCTTGAAGCAAATCTTAGTTCCATGAAATTTTTGTGAAAACCACATTTCCTGTAGAAATAGGTATTGGATGTTATCAAAGTAAATAAAATTGTTATCCTAACGAAACTGATACCGTGTTATAAGAAAAAAGAAACATCAACTTTTTTAAATAACTGAAACACCGTAATAAATTATTTTTCTACACTATTAAAAGGATATATAATGAGGATATCTGATGCGAAATTTAAAAAAAGAAGCCTTTATAAGTAGAAAAAACAAAAAAATATCTGAATAAAAATAATGGAAGAATCGGAATAATTTTATAACTTAACCGTGAAATGGAAAGAATGATAAATTAATGGTATAATCAACAACAGATAAATATTAAAAAATCAGTAGTACAGTCAATCTGTAATTTTTTTTCTAAAAAACTCCGGGATGGTTGAGATTTCATACAATGGTTGCGGGTGATGAGAAAAGCTTAACTCTAGATTTTCGGGACTCCCCCC
>JAAAKQ030110277.1:0-11862 GCA_010016005.3 Zanna intricata
AATAATGGAGGATGTTATTCCCTCCCTGATGTAAAACCATGCAATTTAGAGATATTCAATTTTACAAAAAAAAATTCATTTTTTTAGATAGCATATTTTTCATTTAGTTAAATTTTTTTTTAATAATCCTTTTTTAATCACTTTTTGTTTTAATCTTTATATGTGTTGCATTTTTTAATATTTTTCGTTCTTTTTCAGTTTTCCCAAGTGAATCTTATTCTTATAATATTCTGTTACATTCACTCCAAGCTCATCTTTTAATGGATTCCCTTTTCTTGTTTACGATTTTGTTTACTTTTTATAACATTCTTTGGTTTTTTCTTCTGTTGTTTTTCATCGGCCACTGTTATGATTATTTTTCGCTACTACTTTTAAATAAAAACATATATGATTAAAATTAGCCAATCTCCACAGTGAAGCAGTAACGTTTTTGTCTTTCATGCAGAAGGCCCTGAATTCGAATCCCGAATTCATACGATAAAAATATCACATTATCATACTTATGATATTATCACAATCTTATGATAATAATTTTTCAATCATCATCATTAATCATAAAAAAAAACATTCTTTGTCTTAATTGTTTCGAGATAATCCCAATGGATCTTCAGAATTCCTATTCTGAATTCACCAAATATTTAATGGAATTAAGGCCCCTAAAAACATATGAATCACTGTAAACTGGATAATCAGTTACAGAAGTGTAAAGCAAAACGGGTGAAGATATGCAAGTGATTTGTTAGCGCTTTTTTCTGTTAAGACAAACGTTTCATGGTCCTCCGATTTAAAAAAAAATAATTACTTCGAAGAGGAAGGAGTATAATTTTAGTCGATTACATAATTTTCTTCTTTTATATTTTACGAGTATAATAATTGGGAAATAAAAAAAAAATAAGTTTTTTAAACGTATTAAAAAAAACAGTTATATGCTTGATTAATGGTTATTAGTTTTTACCTAAATAAGAATATTATCGAAAATTGTTCCAAACCAGATGTACAGTCCAGCCATCATTGCTTATACTACATTTCCAGCAGTTAATTTATTTTTTTGTAATTTGGTTTTATTGTTTGTATTTGTTACTTTTCTAAACTATTTATTTCTTTTTTTTGTAATAATGGAATTTTTGCTTTGTTTGATACCTAGTTAAAATTTGTCACATTTTGATACTTTGCAAACTTAGAAACTCTTAAGTTTATTTAGTTTATCACATAATTTTACTTAAAATCAAATTCTCTAGAAGTTTTAATTAAAACTTTTATCTGTTTATTAACTATTAAACAAACTTAATTTACGTTAAACACTAGTGTGTTTTACAACCCTAATCTGTTGTATTTTAGATAAGTCTTCTCAAAAAAAAAGAAAAAAAAAAAAGAAAACAGTTTTTGGACATATTCTTTCAATTTTTCATATCAGATTTCCCGTAAGACCACTAAATTTACCTTTTTAATTTTCCCAAGAATTAGTCAGGTTTAATCTTACCAAAGGCGCAGAATTCAGGGCGAAACTTCCGGCAACCGACACTCGTTACCGAAAGATACCGAACCTACATTTATATGAATTTTCTTTTTTATTTTCAACGTAGAATATATCCTTAAAATTCGATACCTTTATCGTTAATCACTTTGTATATACTAAATAATAGAGAACCGTTACTTAAGCTTAATTACATTCTATAGAATCAACTGTCAATAAATCACTGAAATATATGGAAAATCATTAAATATTTAACGCGTTGGCTGTGGTATTTTTTCAGTGCATGGTAATTTTGGGGTAACAGTGTCAAATTCTTATTATCTGATATTAGAGTTTCTACTGGTGCGTAACAAGACACTCGTATTCTATATGGATTTGAATACTAGTTCTTGGATATCGGTGTTCTTTGGTGGTTGGGTTTCAATCAATCACACATCTCAGGAATGGTTGACCTGAGACTGTACAAGATTACATTTCATTTAAATTCATACATATCATCCTCTGAAGTACTATACCTTAAGGTAGTTCCGGAGGCTAAAGAGAAAAAGAAACAAAAAGAGAAAGAATAAAAGACACTCGTATCTTGTAAGGTTTCACTTCTAACGCTATCTGTCAGTTATTTATTGAACTATTTGTTACTTAGCTGTACACATCTTGTATAGGCTCGAACCAAAATGACTTTATCTGTTACTTAGACCTTAAGCTTACAAAAGAGAATAGGACGCCTCACTCTAAATGGTAATACAGGACGAACAGCAGCCAACCTTTTTTTTCGAGCTGGGGAATCCGTTATACAGACGTCCAAAGGGCAGTATCGAGGTCGCTAACAGGTTCCGCAAGCTGTTGTAAAAGTGCGTATGTATGTCTGCGCACTACCAACTAAACCGCCACTCCTGGCTCTCCAGCCCTCCTGGAACCGCTCATTGAGCATTACTTCAGAAAGGGGAGTCACCCATATACACATTCGGTCTTCCAGTCATACTCTAACTAAGAAAGAAAGAAATAGGCAACATCAACAAGCAAAACCAATCCAATACCAATAAACCATTCAAAAACCAATAAGCACACCAATAAACAGCTCAGAACACCATATAGCATAGAGTGCAGACATAAACACGCAACAGGCCATCAACAGCACACAAATCAGCACACACCGAATTTCACAAACAAAATATACACTACATACGCCAATATACACCAATATATACACAAATATACTCCAATAAATATACATGCTATACAAACAAACTATACACCAACACACACACTCACGCACGCACGCACGCACGTACACACCAATAAACCGAACACACTACATACCAATCACAGCAGACGTCTTGAGAACAGGGCGAGCATCTTCAGTCACAGGGGCAGAGTGCCCTCATGGTACCCAGACGATTCCCACCTACGTTTACTCGGGGGCCAGAGTCAACCCCACTCCCGCTAACCAGTCCTGTATCCTGGCGTACGCCTCAGTGACCTTGGTTATAGCCACACATCTGTCTTCAGCCTCTACTAACAAAGCAATACCCTATTAGTTTAACATTTAGAGGGAATTCAATGTGGAAAACTCGGTCATATGCAGAGTGTCCGACCCCTGCAGTACTCTGCTCAACTCGTACTCACGATACCGTCCGCTGCTTGGCACAATAACTTACGTTTCATTAAATAAGACCCAACCATCTGTCTCAGATAAGTAGGCACTCCAAGGCGCTCTAAAAAACAGAATTTCCGTATGTCTTATACAATTAAAGGCGTTTTTTTACGTGTAAAATCGCAAGCGCATATAACCTGGTAAAACAGATATATAAAATATCCTCAATACATTACATAAAATATACATAATAAAATTATTGCATTAATCACTTGATCTCCTGGTTTCCATTTTCAGTACATCAACATTTCCAAAGAAGCTACATCGTACCTTAGTGCTTACTAAAAAGTTTGTTTATAATAAAATGTAAAAAGTTCGCATTGAAAATTATAGGCTTAAAATAAAATTAAAAAATTATAGATGTACAAAAATCAAATAGGATATTAAATATTTTATACATTCATATGTTTTTTTAGAAACAAGAAACTGATAAAACTTGGCAACACTGTAACTAACAACAGATGCATCGTATGCTACAAAACAAAGTTATGAGAATTTATATGTGTAATATTGGATGTTGGTACCTTACAAAAGAGAAGTTAGATGTAGTTACATAGGAAGGGTGAAAAAAGATGGGGAAATTTACTCCCTTAATGGTATCCAGGAAATAAAAATGGAATGGAAACTCACACTTTTCTTCCTTTTTTGGTGGCAGAGTTCTCCCTTCCTACTCTGAAGCAACCCTCAACTAATGCACATACAACCTTCATGCATACTGTGTTGAAAAAGTTCATGCATAAATCTATGTCACTTTCAAAATGGAGGTGAGGGGAAATCTACATCTCTTTTCCCCTTTACCACACTACTTTTTCACAAGCTCAAAGAATTTATAACATTACTACGTTGTTTTTTCCACTTCAATCCTGAGACTCTGTGTTACTTTTTTTTTGCATAAATAATTTGCATAGCCTAAATCAAGTACTTTTTATTGACTATACTAATATAAATTAAAAAAGATTATGAGTGGATTAGGTTCTACTGATTCTTGTTCTTCGTTTTCGACGGGAAAATGGTAGATTGCTGAATTTAAACGTAGTCGTACAAGCATTTAATTAGATAAACGCTCGCGACACCCAAAAACCGCAACGACTGACAAATTGTAGCAAAAATCAGCCATGACGTATTAAATGATCGCCGACTGAGGTACACTCGTGTCCACTACATTTTACAAGATAGTTGAATATGAAAACGTTTCCACTCGATGGATACCGCGTATATTAACACTTGAACGAAAGCAATTTCGACTGAACACTTCTCAAGGGTGTTTAGACTTATTTAAACGCGATTCCGCTGAGTCTTTTCTACTTTTTAAAACAATAAATGAAACATGTATTCGCCATTATAGCCCAGAGACCACAAACAGCAGTCCAAACAGTGGATAGAAACAGATGAAAGTGCGATAAAAAAAAACGAAAACACGACATCTAAAGGAAAAGTCATAATTGCTCGTTTTTTGGTGAGATTCTTGTAAAGTGGTGTTCAAAGACCACCTGGAAAAAGGCAGGACCGTCACCCGGAAGTATTAAACTCCATTACTGTAATGACTGAAGGGTGATATTCAAGCTAAACGTCCCACATCTGGACAAAAAGAAAATGCTCTTTCATCACGATAATGCGGCTCCACGTAAGTCTCCACTTATTGTAGTAAAATTCCCTGAATTAGGTTTAAAAGTGTGAGAATGTACCTATGATTTGAACTATATATGTGTGTACAGAATGTATAACGAAGTTCTCAGGAGCTTTTCATAACCTATTCTACCACTGAAAATCACAAGAAATCACTAATTCTATCCCCTTAATTAACATCCTAAAAATTTTAGTATGATTTCATTTCAGCAGCGTAGCTAAAATCCGAGTGAAATTTTTCATTGGCTATAACTGGAAAACTAAGTATTTTAGGACATATGTTTCTATGAACTTTTTCGATTATTTTCACAAGCTGAGTAGGTTATGAAAGTGCCGGGAGAACGCCGTAATACATTCTGTATATATATATACATATATATATATAGTGTCCCATGACAAAACAGACATACTTCACAAGTGTAATTCTCTCATCAAAATAATGAAAAAAATTCACGTAGACATAGGTCTGGAAACGCTTTGTTAGCGAGTTACGGCTAGCAAAAACTTTCGCCCGGAATTCAGCTCCCTGATGAAATGAGGTCGTACTGAAATTTTTAGAACAAATTTTTTTTGCACTTTAGTGCAAAATGAATGGTTTTCTATGGTATTTGATCTGAAAAATTCAATAAAATAGATTCCAAAACTGTATCTCCAGTAGTTTTCATGATATCAAAAGTAAAACTGAAAATTTTGTTGTCTGAAATCAGTTTTTTAGATTTGAAATACAATAACTTTGTTAAATGATTAAAAGGTGCGTAAAATCTATTTACAAAACTTGTAGAGAAATAATAATAAAAATAATGATGTAAATATGTCAAAAAAAAATCAAATAAATACTTTAAAACTCAAATTTACTGAAGAAGAAACAGAACAAAAAAATAAATGAAATGATTTATTCTGGAAAATTTTTCAAACCATTCATTTGTTTTAAAAAGACAGTTAATAATAAAGAAATACTATAGAGTTTAGTTAATTACCGAATGTTTATACGGTATATGTGGAATGTATTAACCGGATTGCAGAAAAGAAGAGGTGTGATAGATATTGTTGTTAAGTCAGTTACCGTTGATGCTACTTTTAACTATGTAGTTGTATTTTGTATTACTTTATATTCAATGAATAGTTAATAAGATTACGCCTGTCATCCTTGATTTTTCCATCTTAACATAAGTGCTACACATGTACCGGGTTTGGCTTCTGATGATTATTTCCTTTTACCAAACCTGATTAAATAGCTCACAGGATGAAGATTAACTTCAAATGACGGATCAAAGTTGAGACAAATGCTTACTTTGCAGAGATGATCAAATCGCATTATAGTGAAGTTAAAAAGTTCGAAGGAGATAGGTCCAAATGTATTGAATTCCCAACTGACTTGGAAGAAACATTTTTTTTTAAATTCAGAAAACCTCTGATTTTTTTTGTAAGGATAAGAACTTGCAAAAAGACTTCACAGAAGAGCCACAGTGTGAATTTAATTTTGACTTTGTTAATGTCCTTTGTTAATGGTCAGCTTATGCCATTAAGAAATTTGTAAATTTAAAGTAACAGATTCATGCTTAAGGTAACTAAAAAAAAAAAAAAATGTTAGTTACTCACTACATACACTAGTTTTTCTAAATTCTGGCACAGTATAATGTACTATATTATCAGATGGAATCAACAGGAATAAATTTTTTGAGGACATCAATGGTCATGCAGTTACTTTTACTTCTGACAATTATACATAAGAATTAAAAAAAAAAAAAAAAAACTGAAAAAAATACAGACCCAAATCAGTTGAAATGATTATAGAAAGATTCATAATATAGCAACAAAATTAATAAATAAATAATCTTTGTATCTAATTGGAAAATAATAAATCATTAACTAAGATCACTACAGTAGATATGGTACTACAATGATAAAAAAAGGAAATGCACCGGCATTTACAAGGGCAGATTAAGGGAAATTGTGATAAAACCTTGATCAGAACAGCACCAAAAAATACAAAATAATAAAATTTAAAAAAAAAAATCTTGATTAGAATCCTTATGAATTATTTAAAACATAAACATATGAAATAAAGTTAACGTAAATACATGAGGTTACTAAATATTAAAAATAATGAAAAAATTATTTGCAATTCAGAAAGCGTTAATGAAAATTATTTGAGCACTTATTTATGTACACATTAAATGGGATGCAAAACATTCAGTGTTTTTTTAACTTTTAATTCATCAAAAAAGTCATTTTGTTTTATTAGAAGGAAATAAATAAGTTTCAAATAAACTGAGGGAAGATTTTTTAAATGCTTTAGTAATTTATTAAAAATGGTTACAGAAGCATAATAAGATCTTTTCTTTCTCGTAAGCCAAAGTACTGTGTTGAGTTACACAAAAATAGTTTTGACAGAGGTGAATATTTTTTTTTTTTTTTTTTTAAATAATCGACTATTCATTTCAGCAGATTCCACATTTACAAATATAAGCACAAGGATAAATTAACATTTTTAATTTTCTAAATATTAATCTACATGATTAATATTTACAGATGAAAAACAATGATCTGAGAGATAATTTTTATAACTTGAAAACTTATTCTGCCTTTTCCAGGGAGCCTAGATATGTTATTACTTGTACTTTAGACAGAATTATACATAAGCATAATAAATATTTAATAATGATGATGATTAGCATTTTATTAAGGTGCTACAAATCAAAATAGTAGGGTCTGTTTTTATTGTAAATGATATAAATTTTGTCATACCAAGGAAGTTGTAATTTAATAAAACATCCAGAAAATTTGCTTTATAAACAAAACAAACACTATTGTTTAATAGATATAGTTAAAGAGCAACTTTCAAACTGCATCATTACCATGACATGAATATCATGATATCCATCTTGAACTAAAAAAAATATAGATACTTGCAAAAAAATAGCTTTTTCAACTGCATAAAAAAAATAGTTATTTGATAAAAAAAATAGTATTAGTAACTTTTTGTGTAGATATAACTTTTAGTAATAATCTTACTATTTTGGTATTGGCGGTCTCTGTAACTTGAATGGTAACAAAACAATGGTTGTTTTTTCATCCAGAGGTCCCGGGTTCAAATACCGGTTAGGCATGGCATTTTTTACACATGCTACAATTCATTCATCTCATCCTCTGAATATATACCTTAACAGTGGTTCTGGAGGTTAAACAAAACAAAAAATTTGGTATTAATTAACAGAATTAAATAGATTCTTCCTTAAAAAAATGTATAACTGTTCTTTTTAGATACATAATTTAAATTTATTATGAGCAAAGAGCAAATAAATGAAAACAATAGTGAAAAATTGACATTGCTCATTTGTTTAATTACGTAAAAGTATGAAATATTGATACTTCTTTTTTTCAGTATGGATTATTCACTAATAAAATTTGGTTTGCATGGTTGCGTTCATTAGTACAGAGCACCTGTTGTTGCTATGGCAACAAGAGTAACCCGTGCGACTGTTCTCCAACGATCCCCTCCAATATCTACCTACCTTCACTCAACCAGCACAAATCTTTTTCCCCACCTTTATAAATAAAATCTCTCCCCCACCAACAAGAAAATATTGCAGATACAGCAACTGTATTCACCACATTTTACCAACAGCCCTAGATGTCTATAAATCCCATCTTATTTGAATGAATTATGTTTATTCAATAAAATATCTTATTTATGAAATGAAACAAGATTAGAAAACAGCTTATCTAAACTTTTTCCCCAATTTTAGAGGGGTTTCTTTAAAAAAAAAATAATAATATAATTTATTGAAACACCTTTGAAATGAATAATAAAATTATTTTTATTAAAAAAGTGTTGACTAAGATACTGGTTTAATGAACATAACATTTTTTTTTTAATAAATAATTTTGCATACAATAATTTAAAATTGCATTCCCAATAGTAAAATACTTGAGTGCCACAAATTCAAAATTCCTACATCATTACAGACCAACCATTGTAGAATGTTTGGACCCACTTATATTCCAAAAAAAAGTAGTAACTTCTTAAAAAATATTAATGTCCTGCAATACCACGCAGTAAAATTGTCAGAGGTTGAATTAATGACACTGTCCCAAAACTGGAATAGGGTGAATGTAGACTAAAACCTCACTTTGCAGAATAAGAAATAGTTATTCTCAGAAATTAAAGTTATAATGTTAAACATTTTTTTAATTTAATAAAATTGATAAAGAAAAAAATTTGTAAAATTTGATGCACAACTTATACAAATGGATAAAACATTTGATCAAATTTGAGAACAGCAGAAAAAATTGTATTATAAAACAAAAAATTAAACATATTATTTAAATTTATATTAAATAGAATTACAATACTGAACTTTCCAAATTAAAATAAAGATAATGTGTTGTTAATAAAAAAAAACAAAATGGTGGTTAAAAACAAGACAGTAATGAGGAGCTGTTAGACTTAAAATAAAATTTGTCCAACCTTGATTATTTACTCATATCTCCCATACTGAAAGATTAACATCCTAAATCCAAGAGGATTACTAGATTTGAATAAAATAAAAAGAAATGAGCTTTTTCCATTATATAAATTCATTGTCAGTATATTGTAATACGAGATCTATTCATAAACAACCAAATTTTCCCGAAAAAATTTATCTGGTCCAGATAACTTACATGTTCAATGACATTAGTAAATAAGGATAGTGAAAATTTTACACTTTTCAAAAAAAGGTGTGGTAGAGTAAATAAATCATACGTGCCCAATCAATGTATCATTATCCATTATCCCCTTGGTTGAGTGGTAGCATCTTAGCCTTCCATCCAGAGATCCCGGGTTCAAATTCTTGTCAGGCATAGCATTTTCCACACACTAAAAAATTCATTTTTCATGCATTGATAACTGTAAGTGGACATAAGCTGTTATTATTGCATAAATAAATGATTATTACATATGCCCTTTTAAGTGTACAACACCTGATGTGGATGATAGGACTCTTCAAATGACAAAACTAATTTGGTTGACTAGTTTTAAAATAATAATTTTAATTTTTGTAAATATTTTTTCTATTACTTCAAAAAAAAAAATCTAACAGTATATAACATTCTATGAAACCTTTTTTTAATCAATTTAATGAGTGAATTTATTGTTTGAGATTGTTTTTATTTTAAATTCACCATATTCAAATTATAGTTAAAAAAAAATCAGGGCCAGTTTGTTGTTTCATCTTGAGATGTCATAAGATTTTTAATAAACTTAATCAATAAAACATGCATTTTTTAGCCTTAAGATCCAAACATAAACTCTTTCATCTCGATTCCTTATTACACAATATGTATTTATATTTTCAAAATTTAAATTTTTAGTTCTTTGTATGAAGTAAAGAAAATATTGTGATAGTGAAAAATTTCAGTTTTCAAATTTCAACAGATGTATCCATTTTGACCATCCCTGAATCCATTGTGACTAGTTTCGGCATGACGTCTGTACGTACAGACGTATCTCACATAACTTAAAACTGATTAGCCATAGGATGTTGGAATTTTGGATTTGGGACTGTTGTAACATCTAGTTTTGTACCTCCCCTTTTGATTGAAAGTGTCCAAAAAAGCTCAAAATCCCAAAAAATTTAAATTTTGGACTTTTTGTTAACTAAAAAAATAAGCCCTTATTGAGATATTTTCAATGATATAGCATAAATGGTACTTATTTTCATTGGTTCCATAATTATAGTCATAAAAATTTAATTACTGATATATTTGGTTCTTACAAGGGAAGGCACACCGGTTCGAATCAGACTTTATCTCCTTTAGTCTTTTTTTAACTCTTTTTTTTTAAATTTAACTTTTTTTTAATTTAAATATATTGATTTAATCAATAATTATTAGTTCGCGATTGAAAAACATTTTTACAATAAATAATAATTCAATAACAATAAAAAGTTATTTATGAAATAAAATTTTATAGACTTTTAAAAATGTGTATATGTAATTTAATAGGCATTACTACATATTTGTAGTATTTACAAGTAAAGATACTGTTCTTAATGTATGTAAATTGGTTGGTTGAATAAAGTGATGATATGATGATTTTAATGAAAACTCATTTATGTGTTCCATAATACTGCAACAAATGTAAAGCATTCTTCAGTATCAGTAATTTCTGATTGGTTGGTTAGTATAATGGCTTGTAGATCAGTTGATATTTTTTTCAATTCTGAATATCAGTCTCAGATTTTTTACCTGTCATTTTATTTGTATGTGCAAAAGCATATCCAAGGTCATAATAATCGGTCTTGAAATAAAGTAAAATTAAATTAATACACTAATTTTGCCAGTTAATACAATGACAAGTTCATAAGATATAATTACTAATGTAACAATTCATCTTTTATTTTATGAACAGTGAATGAAAATTTAGATTAATTTTTGTCATAAAATTTGATATAATATTCCATGAAATAGAAGTACATAACAAAAATTCTAATAGTATGCCTTTTATTTTAGTTTTTTCTTACTTTTATTTAATATTCTCTTAATTTGTTAGTTCTTTCAGACTGTGCTTTTTTTAATAATTGCAGTACTAAAGTTATCATTGAACTTATTTATAACTGTTCAAGTATATTTGTTGTTTAATTCTATATAATTACTAGCAATAAAACCCATTGTACAAAGAATTACTTTGAGTTTAGTAAACGTATTATTGGAATTCCTTCATTAAAACGAGAAGCATTTATAGTTAATAATTCTCCTAGAAAAATAAATTGGATTCTGTTTTACATATTTCTATATTGCATTATTTATACTATATGGTTGTTTACAAATCAATCATACACATTACAAGATTTCTTTATAAACAAACATTAAAGTATTTTTATTGAGAAAGTTCAAAAAAGAACTATTTATTACTTTTAGAAAATAATTTGGTTAAAGGAAAAAGTAAATCAAAGTAAGAGTCTTTAAAGTCTGATTTCCAAGATAATATCTCTGTTAGAAAAAATAATACTTCTGTAACAGAAGTGAATTAATAAACAACTATAAAACTTGATTTCTGTGAATCTTGATTGAAATAGTGAGAATTGATTGATGTGGAAAGTAGATTTAAATGTGCTTCTTAAAT
>JAAAKQ030110288.1:0-14093 GCA_010016005.3 Zanna intricata
TACCGGTTAGCAGACGCTATGACGGCGCGGGGCAGGCTCAGTCCGGTTACTTATTATACAGACCCTGTATATTAAATAAACTAATATCAAGATAACAGTATGTTTTAAAACTTGATTGCCTCAGATTATTAGGGTGAATGAAGTTAATACTTAATTCTCACTCAGTCTCTATACTATTTATTTCAAATATGTCTTTAAATAGGCAGTCTTCCATACAACTGGTTTTGTGTAATTTGTATTATTTTTTTTTTCTATTTTACTAGATTTGCAGAATGGCGCACGAAATAATCTAACACTCGGTTTTGTTAAATAATATTTATTATAATCGCAGTACAGAAAAGTAAAATACTACGTGTTTAATATATATATACATACAGATTGTATTCTTCTTATCGCATGTACAATATGACATTCATCACCAACTCCTATGATGTTAATAACTCGCCTACAAATATCCTCGATTATCTCATCGCATGCCTCAATGATCAGAATTCGCAATTCCATCACAGTAAGAGAATGATTAGCAAAAATATTTTCCTTTAGAAATTCTCAATGAAAATAATCACGAATTCAAATTATGACTATTCGGAGATCTGTTCTGTCCCCACACGCAAAACGATTAGAAAATTGTTTTGAAATGATATTTGCATTAAAAATTTCATGTTTCTAAAACAAAATTAGCTGTGTGTGTTCTGGCTACAACATATATGACCCACTTGTTTGTTTAATCGAAATCCTTTTGCAAGAAGCTGAGGAACTACATTATAATGAAACATATTTGGATAACGTTCACTGTTTTCTTCTTTCTCTATACTGGAACCCTAAACTTTTTAAAATGCTGAAAATTTTATTCCAGCCTTCGTTAACAAATGCCTTTTCTAAATCTATAAATGCCTTGTAAGTTGGTTTTTATTTCTTTAATATTCCTTCTATTATTAATCTTAGCCCTAAGATTGCTTCCATTGTCCCTGTACTTTTCCTGAAACCACATTGATGTTTTGTTAACACTTCTTTTATTTTCTCATTCTTGTGTACAAATATCTAGTTAAAATTAAAATTAAAAATTTAAATTAACATGATTAGTTAAGCTAATTGTTATGTATTCTTCACATTTATCTGCTCCTGTTTTCTTTGTTATCATAACAATAACACTCTTTTAAAATCTGACAGAACTTCCCCTTTAAACATTAACCCTAAACATTACCCCTAAACATACTCTTTTTCATTACATACCAGTTTGTATATTCTATCTATCGCTTCCTCACCTGTACAGTAAGGTAATCCTGTATACTGCGATAACCCATAAAATCTAGGAGCCTATTTCCCACTCTAATTATTTAATGTTCTATTAAATTAATATATCAGTATTATATCTCCTTTTGCATCCTCATCGACTCCCTCTTCTCCCTCTAAAATTTTTAATTTATAAAATTTATTAAACTTTTTCCTGAATTTTTATTAATCTTTCATTTGATTTTTTTTTTTTATGTTTGGAGTTCTTTAAATTGTACCTCGACAGCTTGCATTGTTGTAATTAAGATATACTGTTTTTCTTCGGAAGAGGAAGGAGAATTTTTTATAGGAACCATGTGAACTCGAACCTCAAGCTAGGGTGAAAATCTCCCATGAACGCGTACCCGATAAACTCTTCCACATCTACAACTTGATACCAGGATACCAGGTACACGTTATAGTGTTATCACAGTACTCCACAAGTTTTGTCTCCACAGACATCGTCATTGTTGTTCCAAGCATCCGTCGGGGTCCTGCAGTTTTTTTTATCCTTAACCTTGGGGCCAGCGGCCTTTCCCAAGGAAGTCTAAGAGCGAATTGTTCACCCCTAGACTTATTCCTTAAATTTTCTCGGATAATCTTAACCAACATCGAGGATTCTGAGTGCCATAATCAATAGGTCTCCACCATACTACCAATAATGTTTTCTGGGGTAACTGTTTGCTGCATATGAACACCAATTTGTTCTGTGATATCTGCCTTCCTGTAATAATGACATTCCCTTATCACCAGTGGACGAACAATGCTTCCGCATCCGCGTTACTCGCTCCCCAGTACATCTCTTCCCTCTTCCGAACAAGGAAATCTAGAAACACAATCCGGCCACTATGCCGGCAGCAACGCCGGATATGTTATGCAACCATAGCATTACCGATGGGAGACTGCCCTGTGTACCTAACTAAGAATTACATTGGTATAATTGCTCGATTGCCCTTTCTTTATGTGATAAGACGAAACTAATTTGTTTTAATCAAATTTTACAGGAAAATTACAGATAAAAATCCAGTACAGAAAAACAAAATTTGTTAATAGTTTAAGTTATTAATAAATTAATAAAGACTGAATATAATACAAATAATTGAAAAAATATATACATTTATACTACTCGTACATATTAAGAGACAAAAATTATTTATTTGCAGTCTTACCTGCTGTTCTTATATTCATTGAAAACGTAAGTTTTAATAAAAAATAATTTCAATGATAGTTTTGAAAAGAAGAAAAAACTCTGATGATAGAGTAATCCCAAAAATACCTAAAACCAATAATAAATACAAAAAAAAGTGTAGTAATCTTTATTATTTTTTTTTTAATTTACTTTGTTTCACATAACATCCCCATCTAGGAATAGGTTAAATCAAAATATCTCCATGCATATTTTTCTTTTCTATTCTTCCAAAATTTTTTTCATTTTTTATGAAGTGGCTTTATACCTTTCTTCTGACATCTAATATTTCTTTTTCCTTGAAATCTTAGATCTTTGCTGTTCAGTGTCTTTCTGATCGTGTATTATTTCATTTCTTCTTAAGTGTGTTTCAACCAGTTTTTCATGATGTTTTATTTTTGAAAATGTCGTAACTTTTTTAAACAGTTTGTTTTGGTATATCTATTTCATGTGGCATTTTACCTGGATAAAATTTATTTCGTTGTTTCAGAATTTCTGCTGGAAATGTTTTCCGATTTATCTTTCCCATCTAGCACTACAGCAGAGCTATAGTTGAAAAAGTTAAAGTATTGTAATCGGTTCTATTTGGACAGACAGTTTTCAGTGTAATTTGAGGTTGTGACACCTAAAGAACCCAAAATACCGGATGGAAATTTTCCTGATGTCCGGATGTACATGTTTGTGTTCGGAGGTATAAGGAATCTTATATCTTTAGAATTATTGAACCGATTTTGACCAAATTTGGTTAGATTACTTCTGTATATTGGGTATTGATGCCATTGAATGTACAACCTTAAATGTCAAGGGCTATAGAGGAAGGTCACCTCAGTATCTTGAGATTTCGCCTAATTACAGTCTTATTTTTCTTAGGCAAAGTTATTAACAATTAAAAAATAATTTTTGCAAAAAATATTTTTCCAAAATCACATCCCCACCCAAAAAAATGCTCTAAATAGTGGCTAAATGGATATACTGAATAAATAATACACCCTGTCACCACAAGGAGCTCTAGCGTAGCACTGATGTACAGCTGTACAAAAAAATACGTATTATCTTCAAATAAAATTATAAATATTTTAATTTATGTTGTGTGTGTAAGGCGTCGATCAAAAACATGGATGATGGGAATTTAGTCAGCTTTATTAAATATTTTTTTACCGTTTTTGTTGGCTTCTGCTCTTGATTGATAGATTTGTACCTCTACATTTTTATTATCAATATTTTTCTTTTATTTAAGTTCTCGTTTTACTTTTAACACCCCTCTGTTGTGCTTTATTGCGTGTGAAAAATTAGTCTTTCTTTATTTATTTTTTTCATTGATTTTAATAAATTAGCCAAATTTTCAATTATTTATTTATAAAACAGCATTCTTTTTGCAATAATGATCTCTTCTGTGTTTTTCTGTTTACCCTCCGGAACCGAAGATATTATTACTTCAGAGGATAAAGAGGATGATATCTATGAATGTGAATGAAATTCAGTCTTAGATAGTCTCAGGTTACCACACAGAGTAAGCTTAAGTGTGCTTAATTGATACCCATCCACCAAAGAACATCTGTATCCATGATCTAGTATTCAAATCCGAATAAAAGTGTAAACCATATATAAGTGTAAATTAAAACTTTACTAACATTTTAACATTGCAACACTCGGCTTCGAAATTAACTGATTTGCGATGACGAGTTAACCACTAGACCAGTCCAGTGGGCTGCGATAATGAACTCTATGGTTGTTGATGCACTAAAATAGGAAAGTGAGTTTGAATTTTAATCATCTCTCTACAATGGTTTTACATAACTGCATGTTAATTTATATTATTCCAAAATCAATCTCACGTAACTAGGGATAAATAAGATGAGATATCCCTAAGTCATCGAAGCTTATAAATGAAAATTTCTTGAAAATTGGAGTTAAATATATTTTCGACTGATATTAATTTTACCTTCTTATCGTTACATATTAAGAAAAAAATTATTTAAGATAATAGTTTTACTAATCTTTTACATATAGAGAACAGAAAACGTCTCTCTCTTTTTGCTATGGGATTAATAATACTCTTTTAAAGGTATAAAAAAGCTTATTTCTATATAGAATTAAGAATTCTTAAGAATTCAGAATTATAATTTTTCAAAGCTTATATAATTTTATTCTATATATTAAATTTTAAGCTAATCATGAACACAACAACGCAGAAAGCTATGGAGACACATTGTTTAGTCACGAAAAATTACTATGATTAGCGATAAAATACCGTACTTTTAAAGTTAATATGTACGTTGGTAACTACATTACATTTGAGATACTACAATAAAAAATATAGTGTTATGTGCTTTCGATTCAGGGTTTTACTGCATAATTTGATTACACAATAAATTAATGTAAGTCGCAACTATTTAACTTTTTATATTCATTTTTTTTTTTTAAATAGAATGAATTTAATAAAAAAACTACTGATATTTACAAAACATTTATATGTCTTACCGAATTTATATATATAAATTTTACAGTATTTTAATATTTCTATTGGATGGTTTTATTTTTCTCTTAACTTATCAACTAAATTTTGGGTGAGTATTAAATTCGAAGTTTTACCATACATTTTAAATATTATTTTTTTATAACCGGCTTTAATAAAATTCTGATGTGGACACTACATGATTTCCTGGTACGCCTATTAAATTTCATATACTCGTACATACTTTTTTTTTTTAATGAAAAATACATAAAATTTTATTTCATTAAAAATTTCTGTTAATTTGTCATTTATTTTTTATTGTCGTTATTTTATTATTTATTATAGAAGTTTATTTTTCCAACCAGAAGTTAATTATTATTGATAAATCAATATATTTAAATTTTTAAAAAAACTTTACAAGATAGAAGATATTTCAAACCGATGTGCCTTCCCCATGTAAGATCCTAATATTTCATTAATGGAACCAATGAATATAAAGTACCACTTATGATATATCTTTGAAAAGCTCTAGATAAGGGCTTACGGCCTACTATAGTTAAGAAAAAGTCTAAAATCCACATTTTTTTGGAATTTTTGTTTTTCAGACACTTTTGGTTCAGTCGATTGCAATAAAAAAAGGGAGGTGCACAACTAAATAATACAACATTAAATCCAGAATTTCAATATTATACAGCTTATTATTTTTGAGTTATGTGACGTAGATATATATGTAAAGAAGTCACGCCGAAACCAGTCAAAATGGATTCAAGGAAGGTCAAAATGGGTATTTCCGTTGAAATCTGAAAACCAAAATTTTTCGCGAAACAATACATCCTTGTAAAGTAAAAATAGGTTTAAAAGTCGATTTAAAAGTTATACGTTATGTTTTTATCAAAGCTAGCTTTTTTTTAGACCTAACTTTAAGCCTAACTTTTTATCAGTAGATTAATTTTAAGAATTATTTTTAATTTTGTAGCTCATATTCCTCTCATTATCACAATTGTTAAATGTTTTCCAATAACTTAAATTTTGTTTTAACAAAAGGTATGTGGACAGGATATTTTTTTTTATTTAAAATTCGTTTATTTCAATTTTCTTTCATACTATCATTTTGATATTCAAAGTATTTTCAAATGAAAATTTAAGGAAATTAATTAGAAAATTTTGAGTAAAAAAATACATTAAATATCCTTGTTACACTCTGGATAATTATAGAAGTACGACTGTTACCTAACAGTCGTAAACATGTTACTGACATTAAGTTTAATTTTACCTAACGTATAATTTACATATTTTAATTAATGACGACCCCAATATTTTGTTTACGTTTTACGACTTAG
Source organism: Zanna intricata (assembly GCA_010016005.3). Classification (NCBI taxonomy): domain Eukaryota; kingdom Metazoa; phylum Arthropoda; class Insecta; order Hemiptera; family Fulgoridae; genus Zanna; species Zanna intricata. The sequence goes on from JAAAKQ030110288.1 coordinate 6,254, forward strand.
ACATTGTTTACTGTTATTTCCTCTTACTATTATTAGGGGACTATTTATGGTGTTTACTGTAGACCCTGGAAATATCAATTACTGATTCTGGAAAGGCCCAGTAATTGATATTTATTTGATTATTTCCTTGTTTTTTATATTTTGTTTTTTGTTTACATATTTTTCATTGGATATTGGAGCCACCCTTATTTACTATGTATAAAGGATAGCTCGCTGAAGAAAGTTGAGGGAGCCTCCCAAAAAGCTCAACGGGAAGTCCTGCGAGATTCGCACAGAGGGATCAATGATAGCGACGAAGTGAATTTGTCACACTCTGACGACAGTGAGAAGGAAATGCTGCGAGTAGATGATAACGCTGAAGGCGAGACTGCCATGGAACAAGAATGTATGAAAGAAGATAGACGAAGAAAAAAGAGGACGAAATCGCGGTCTCCTCCAAAGGGAGGACCGAAGCGTCACCAAAATGTTGGTGGCGGCAGTTCAGTTTCAGATCGGATGGGTCGGTATATGTCGTCTGGTGTTTTGTCTAGGATGAATTACGGATGAAGACGCAACCCATGGTTCAAATACCTAGGGGTTTATATCCATAAGTCGGGGTTATTTAATGAACATTTTCGTTATGTACTGAAAAAGGCGGGGAAGGTTATCGGTGTCTTGATTAAGGCGATGCTGCCACATGGAGGTCTAAGAGCGACCATGCTTAACTTTTTTGACAGGAGTTACGTCGATGTTACATTATGCGATACCTGTGTTGGAGTCCGCCCTGGACAGAAGAAGGAACGAAATGAGATTACAATCTCATTTCGGAGGAGAAGGTATCTCAAGATCATAAACTGTTACAGGACAGTCTCAACACTAGCAATGGGGGTTCTAGCGGGAGTTCCTCCAATCAAGCTGCTTACGGACCAACGCACCAGCATCTGACAAGGAAAACGGAATGATATAGCAGTAACAAAGTTATTTGAGGAATGGCAGGCTCAATGGGAGATCGCTCCAGTGGCAGCTTGGACCAAGCGCCTGAGCCCTGTTTTGGGTCACTGGCTGGGAAGAAAACATGGGGAGGTGGACTTTTACCCGTCCCAGTTCCTCACTGGTCATGGGATCTTTGGGAATATTTACATCGTTTTAACTTGAGCAGTAGCCAAATTGCTTATATTGCGGGGATACTAACTATATCGAACATACCTTCTTTCACTGTGCTCGTTGGGTTGATGAAAAGGTGTTTTTGGGAGTGACGGAGACAACCCTGGAGGACGTCATGGCAACCATGTTACGCTCCAGATGGTTGAGAAAAGATAAGGCGCTATGTAAAAATGGTGCTTCGGAGGAAAAGTGAAGACGAAGAAACATGGATGGCTGAAATGTAGAGGATAGTCATGTGGGGGGACAGCTCTCTGTGGAGCTGAATCTTGTTTCCTGCTTATGGAGATAGGATTCAGTGATGAAGCACGGGGACTCCTTCCCATTATGATGGGGATTGAGGCTATAAACACTAACATGGAGGAGCCAGGGGGAGGAATAGCTTTCTACTGATGCGTTGTGCGCCATTTCCGGAGTTGGGCGATGGTAATGACGTACGGAGACTCCTGATCCCGAGGCGTGAACTCTTACATACGAGAACATTTACACATTCATATCACACCAGTATGAATGTTTTTGTGTGGATGATTTTGTTTGAGTGATGAGTGGGTGAATTTTTTTTTTTCAGGTACAGTGAAAATGGACAGTCGAAGGCAGTCTATCCCACGCATTGCAGAAGAAAGTTTTCCCGAAGATGTTGGATTCATTCCCCCCGAGATTGCGTTTTGCTTAATTGCGGGTCCAGTTTAGGGACGGAAAAGAGCGGTGAGGAAGGTTTAGTCGGTAGTATTTTAAGCTTAACAACACCTTGGCGGAGCTTGTTAGCTAGCCTAGGACGGATAGCGTCCTGGGTCCGAGCCCGTCACACCCCATGGTGACCCTGTGGTGGCATGCGTAAATGGCATTCCTTCGATGTCATGGAAAAAAAAATTAATGACGACCAACTGTTATGAAAATAACAATTCTAATTTAATTTTAATTATAATCATAATTATAACATTATATACACGATTATAAATTCATAGTTTCAAATAATACGTGAAGATGGTGGAATAACTCTGAAAGCGTTCGGATAATACATCATATAAAAAAAATTGTTGTAAGTGGAAATTATTGTTTATATAAAATGTTTTTAATATTAATTTTTTTTTTGTTCAAGTGACGCAAAATACGTCAATTAAATACGACAAGTATTTTATGCTTATTTTTTCTTTATAATTCAAATTTAAAATAGGAATTTACAATTTTCCTCAGAGTTTGATTGCGTTTACTACGTTTAATCTTTTTTTTAAAGTCGTAATTTTCAATTTTTATCGGTATATAACCTGAAGAATAAGCTGAAATTTTAATAACATCAGCTTTTTAACAAATGTTTTTTTCGCATGGTATAATAATATGTAGTTCTTCAATTAATATTTTTAAAATTATAGATTGCATTGTAAATATCTGTATTGTAAAATAGTAAATTTTTTTATAAAGGAATAAAAGAAATAATGTGGAAATAAATAAATATGCAGAAATAAAAATAAAGTTGAAGAAAATAAATAAATGAATAAAATAAAAAAAAATAATTAAAATGTTGTGAAATCAACTGTTTTTTTTTTAATTTAATGTTTAAAATGTACCATTTAAAAAAAATAAACAAATAGTTGATTTTAACATTTAAAAAAAAAGGAAAGATTTTGTTGTATTAAATTGTAGAGAAAATTTTGTATTCTACGGCATTTAAAATGTAATAATAATATGATTACAGTTGTGAAGAGTAAAATAAATATTTATAAAAATAATTTTTTTTTAATTTTGTAAGAATAATTTTTGACATTCAGTATTTTATTTTACACCCTGACCCCATAGGGGATTACACCCTCCATGTGGCAGGTTCGGTCACCACGCCTCCTCCTCTGTACCTAGCCATGGGGTTTACCTGAGGGCATCTTCAAAATCTCGAGAAAAGGCCTTTGTTCTTGCCTCAGTAAGGATACCACTGATGCAAATGTCACGTGGAATGTCACTACGTGTGACATTCCAATCGGTATGCTATTTTCATCAAGAACCCTCAAGAAAACAAAACACATGTAAACTAAGTCTCAAACAAGACCGAATAACAAAAATAAGGAACCGAAATCCACTACCCACCCGAAAGACAATGTGTTAGTTCAACACACAATAACAAAGAATACGTGAACAACAAACATAAACCATACATACAAACAGAAACAGAAAACGGGAAAGCCCAAGCGGCACCCTGAACTTCCTTACCAATTCTTTCTTTGTCAAGTAATTTATGAATTTCTCCACTATGACCGATTTGGTCCGATTTCGTCAATTAATAAACGCCGACTCGATAATATCAAGCCGACAAATAGTCTCCGTGCGCATCAACTCGTACTTGGAGCATTCATACAAAACATGATAAATATCATCCAACTGTGCGCATTTACTTCTGGATTATGCGACTCATTTTTGAGTCCACCAGGCTGAACCTCTGCAGCCTGCCACTAAAAGCTCCATGCCCGAAAGTTACTGTGTCATGTACTTGTTCGGGTTTACTTAAGAAGAATATTTACCTGCAGAATAAAAACATCTGGAAAGAGACCATAGTATATGGTATCTGCCTCATCCCATCAGGCCTAATACAAAGCATTACCATTTTGTTCAATTTCTTGAATGTTTTCAGAAGTTAACTCACCTAACGTCTTGGTAACATGACGCTGTTGCTTCTCTGACCCAAGAAAATCTATCGGTTTTATGCCCGCAATCACCAACATTGCCTACCGTGAAATCATGCGATAGCCATCCGCAACCGTTAACAATATTAGGCGTTGAGCCCTCAAAAATATATCCCGATAGCTTTTGAATTTTATTCTATCCGCCCAGACTGGCGCCTCATATAGCACAATTGCTCCCCAGATGCTCTTATACAGGAAACTCATGGTCTTAATATTTAGACCCCAATCAGGATTGTCCACTAGTCGAATACCAAAGAAGGCACTTCATGTTTTCTTCGCGACGTATTAAATCCTCCTTAAACTGAATTTTCTCATCTATAAACACCTCGAGACACTTTTGATCTTGAACATTCTTTGCCATCGAAATACGAACTCGCCGATTCATTGCCAAACGATCTTTGAATCCGATCACTTTTATTATTAAAATCCGGTTCAAAAAGGAAAAAGTAATTATTTATATATATATATATATATATATATATATATAAAATACCCGTTGCTCATAGCTGGTCTGCAGCTTTTTTTTTATTAGAAATAAATGTTTTATGTTTAAAAAAAATCGGCTTAAAACTATCCCATATATAACATGTTATATCTTCAATTTCCTTCTTTCTCCTCTCCTACCATAAATAAAATGCGTGCTCTTTACCTATTCCAGTCGTTCCAGACGTCTACTAGGCTGATTTCTTCTTAGTCTGCTTGGAATGGCCCACAGATATATCATTAAGCATTGACAGACCTTCAAAATCATTTTCCTGTGAGTAATAACCGTGGAATATTCTTCAAATAAGTAATAAATGATTTTTTTTTAGGATTCTCAAAGGAAACTCAATTTTGGTGTCCGATGACACCTGATGACATATCTGTTGAACATTCCAAGCAGAATAAAAAAATAAATCAGACCGATCCGTTACGTAGAACGCCCGAAGAACTGGAAATAAGTTTTCTAACTGTGTGCTCAAAACCTATTTTCAATGCGTTCAGGTGTTTTACTGAATTGGATAGGAATCATTTTTTTTTATTCTTGGAGTAGCCACCATAAGTCAACATTGTCAAATCTTCACAGCGGTTTTCCTGTGAGTAATTACCTCAGAATATTCCTCAATTCAGTAATAAATAAGAATTTTTGTGGGATTTTCAAATGAGACTCAAGTTAGGGATCCGATTACGCTTGATAACGTATCTGTCGGTCATTTTAAACAGAATAAAAAAAATCATCCCAATTCGTTCAGTGGAACGCCCACACCGAATAAAAATGGGTATTTATCTCAATTTTTTTAATTAAATAAAATCAAGAAATCAAAAATGATATCGAAAATTTTTTCCATGTATGATCCGAAATGGTGTATGTTATTTCCCTCTATTTCCTCCTATCGTTTTTGTTATTTAGATTAAAGAATGTAACAGCATTAGTGGCTTATGTATTACTCTTTAAATTTTAGAATGCTCAGTTGATGCGCAAGGTGAAGATTAATTGCTAAACCTGTGACTGGCTTCTGCAGTATATGACTCTGATCGCGGTACTATTTCCTCTACTTTACTGTTAGTAGTACCAAAATTAGTTTATACATGATGAGTAGATAGAAATACTACTCAGCAATACGATTACACTTTCTAAACTTTGATGAGTAATAAAAGGTATATTGAAAGTGAAATCCCTATATTAATTTAAAATTATTTGATCAAACCAATTTAAGTTATTAACGCAAATAAGTGTTACAACAGCCTCTTACATATGTATATATGAACTTATAAACAACATTTAACCAACTTTTGTTATCAAAAATAAAAAAATATACAGGAGAAAGAAAGATAACATGGAAAATATATCTCAAGAAAAAACCTTAAGAGAAGATGATAAATATAATGAAGAAGAGAATGTCAAAACCAAAGAAAGAATAAAATATTAAGAGAAGATGATAAATATAAAAGGAAGAAAACGTTAAGACCAAGGAAAGAATAAAACGATTAAGAGAGGATGATGAACAGAAAGAGATAGATCATTTAAAAACTAGAAAACATGTATACAAATTAAGATCAAAAGAATTATATCAAACTAAAGAGCGATAAAATGATTAGAAACAAAAAAAAAATAAACGAAATGATCAATTTCGACTTAGGGAGAATATTTACCAACAATATCAGAGCAGTAATGAACTAAAACATAAGGATTTTTGCAATTAATTACAAATCGGGCATGTATACCTCAATAGATATGTTTTTTTTTTCTGAGGATCTATTTTTCAGTCACTCTGTAAATAACGTTGATGTAGCCGCGAGGCTTAACACACCAGGTACCAAGATTACAGTGCGATCGAGTTCGAGACCCGGCCAGACCAAGTTACTTTTTACACTTTAAATATTATTCATTAATTTAATTCTACCGCTCATCTGTGACTTTACATTATATCAGACGAATAAAACAACATTTTTTTCCGATGGAAGTGCGATTTTGAAAATATCTTCTTCTTTTTGCAAATATTTTAATTTTTTAATCATTAACAGATGCGCTTAAGAAAAGTATGACCTTAATTAGCCGAAATCATGAGATACTGAGAATGAAGTCTCAATCCCTTAACCTTTTAAGTTGAAAATTTAATGGTAGCAATGAATAATAGATATATAAGTAATCTTAGTTTGGCAAAAATCGGTCCAAGAGTTATAGAAATATAAGGCGAGAGGCCAAAACCGAACACTCACAAAGTACAATTACAAGAACATCTGAATAATTTCCAACCGGTTTTTTTTTTTTTGTTCCTTAGGTGTCTAATCGACAAGAACTGGTGAAAATCGCATGTGCCCAAAATAGACAGATTACTTACTTTTTCTTCTGAATCTGTAGTTCTGCCATAGCAAAAAAAAACTGCCATCCCCCTCTTCTTCTTCTACAAACTATTCAGAAGAATTCATTAAATGGATGGTGTTTAGATTACTATTACTATAATAACCGGGTATGTGAAAAATATAATAGCCGTACTCCTTTTAGACTCCCTCTCCAATATCTTCACTCTTCCAATAAAAGTACCGGGACGTTTCTGTCACGTTATATAAAATTTGGTATAATAATTACTGAGTTTTTATTATTAAGAAACGTTTTATTAATGTTATCTATATATTAGAATACTTGAAAACCGTTGTCAATTGTTGCCTTTTAATGAAATACAAAATGTGTTTTTCATGTTTCTGTTAAAATTTCCCAATAAAATTGTTGTTTTTATTTTTATTTACTTAATATAAGATTACAATTTTTAATATTTGACATCTTTATCCTATTTTCTCAATAAATAATTTAATTACGTTCTATCAACGTAAGTGGTTTTAAGGAATTATTGAAATAACTATTAATACTGTATTAATACTCTCTGAAAAGACTACTTTTGTTTTATTAAATATGTATAAGATACCACATAAACAGAGGTAGATTAGACCAATAAAAATTTTAAGCGGTTGTGAACATTAATCTCCCTAAGGACAAATATTCTTAAGTTCATAATTTATAATTCTTAAATGATGTAATATTTTTGATAATTTTTTTAAATACTTTTTTTTTTGTTAACCAATTATTTTTTTAACATAACCTTTTTTAAAATATATTTATGAAAGGGATAACTTATCATCCCAAAAATAAAATGTTTCGTGCGATTTTATTTTTAATTTAAATTTATTTAAATTTCGCAGTTTAATTTGTAAAATTATTTTATTACTATTCGGTCAGAGCTCTGCCTAGTGGACCCGCCACACGTTCGTATCCTCATGTTCATGAGAATATTAAGTATTTTACTGAAATATTTTAAGAAAATAAATATTAGTATTTCGCTGCGAAAAAATTATTGTTCTTTTTAGCTACAGCTCCATTTATCGATCCGTAATTTATGCTCCGCATTTATCGCTCCATCTAGTTGCTCAGCCTTTCACTTCGCTCTGATCTTTGGGACGTAAAATAAGATCTAATATACCTTTCTTTATCTGTTTAGCCTCCGGAACCACCGTAAGGTATTACTTCAGAGGATGAATGAGGATGATGTGTATGA
>JAAAKQ030110299.1:9090-32462 GCA_010016005.3 Zanna intricata
ATTTTGGAAAACCAATATTTATTTGAAAAAATAATCTTTTTACTATTTTTACTTTCTAAAATTCCCTCCTTTATTATATTTAAATCAATATCTGATGAATTGATTTATTTTAAGAAATTTGAAAGTTTTTAATAAACCTAAAAGATGTTCAGTGATGAAAGAAATATCAAATAAAAACAGTTTGATGATACCTTTTAGACTAAATGTATTTAATATTTCTTATATCTTGAATCATTTTTAAAAGAAAAAAATTATTAAAAGAAATATTTTTTGTAAAGCCGTTTTCTTTCATGATTTTTTTTTTTTTTCAAATGATGTTTCTCTTTTAAGATAACAAAATTACAGTTAGTGGTAGAACCGTAATTATGATATCAATCTACAAACATGTAAAAATATTTTAATTATGAAAAAATAAATCAAAGAAAATAAAAGTTTGATTAATATAAAACAAATTAAAAAAGCTACTTTAGAAAACCTGTAAAAACTAAAAAAAATTAAACGTCTACATTTTTCATTAAATTTCCAATTACAAAAGTTGACAAAAAATTAAAAGAAACAAATCCCAACAAAAATTAGTTTTTAATTTTGCCGGGACTTCAAGAAAAAAAATGGAGCTATACAATTTAATTTAAAAATTATTCTTAGAGAAATTTTTAATTTAGTTTAAGTCTTATTTGAAAGTTTAATTTTATTTTACAATCGTTCATAATAATTTTATTTAAAAATTTTATAGAATAATAAAAAATTCTACCCTTAATGGAAAAAGATGTTTGCAAGAAAGTTGGAAGTTAGTTAGTTGATTTGATAGTTAAAAGAAAGTTGAGTTAATCTGCGTCTTGATAAAAATTACAAAAGAAATGCAGTAAAACAAAACGTATAGAGACTAATAAAAAAACATCAGCTACTGCATTCTCGAGCATTGCAATTATCTTTTTAGTTGTAATTATATCAGCTAATTATTATTATATTTAGCTTCAGCTAATTATTTTTTTTTATGATAAAAATACTTAAAATGTCAGCATGAAATCAGATTATGTACAGCTATACAGAAATAATCCAATACGAAGCAACACTCACAAAAAATAAAATGAAAAATATCTTCAAATAGATACTACTAGTTGGAATATCGATTATGAGTAAAGTTGGTAACTTTTTACCACCTTTTATAGTTTTACTTCCATCTCCAGTAACAATTTCAGCCAAATTTTTTAATATCATTTACAACTAACGTAGTCTTCTCGGAAGATCTCACTTTTTCTGTTTATCCTCCGGAATTACCGTAAGGTATTACTTTCTTACTTTCGTAAATAAACCATGAATGAAGTGCAGTCTTATAAATTCTCTGGTCGATCGTTCCTGAAGTGTGCAGTTAATTGAAACTGAACCACTAAAGAATACCGGTATCCACGATCTGTTATTCAAATCCGTATAAAAGTAACTACCTTTACTAGGATTTGAATTTAGAATTCGCGACTTCGAAATTAGATGATTTGCTGATTTAGATCTTGAAAGATCTAGATGTAGAAAAATGTAAAACCTTCCCTTTTTATTAAATCTATTAAAAAAAAATGTATATTTATTACATATCCGTTGTGCAAGCAATTTAATAACAACTAATTTTTTTTTTTTAATAATCTGAATATTAAGCATTGAAAAATATAAAAGAACTTCGCAAGATGGTGCATTAATCGTAAAAAATAAAATTTAAAATAAAAAGGAGTGTTTAATAATAACAGAAAATGGTTTTAATTGAAAAGTAAATTTTTTTTTTTTTTTTTTTTTTTTTTAATTTTAGATAAACTGGAATTCGGTAATAATTATTGTTGCGACGTCACAAAATCACGAGATATCATTTTTAGTACCTTGTGAATTTCACGAATTTTTAAAAATGCAGATATGATAATGAAAACTTTTCATTTACTCATGAATTCGAAACACGTAAAACGAGCCGTTTACTATTGCTGTATAAAATATCCCGTTAATCTATATACCATATATTATAGTTTTTACATTATTAAATTTAAAAGACTTTTTTGTATCGTAGAATCTTGATTAATTCATTAGCTCGCTTTAAGATATTGTAATACAAAATCATAACAAGCGTATTTGTGAACTGATAGAATATTACATATAGTATAAACATGCACGTAGAATAATGCGACGACATTTTCCGATAAGACCTAATAACTACGTTATCACATTTAGTCAGCCCTTCGGCGTCCTTTGTGAAATCATTAAGGCAGATATTGTATTAATGGTACTTAATCGTATCCGTAATGTTCAATTTAATAAATTAAATATAATTCAATTTTTTTACTTTTTTGCTTACTATTTTTTTATAACGAACTTTATTTCAATATCTTGTAATAACGAAATAAAAATGTGTAAATTTCTTAAAACGTAAGATGATTTTGGTTTAAGAATCATGTGTCTTATAAAGTGAAAATTTCTGCAATCTGATGTTTAGTTGTAAAATTTATTGTTTTATGAATTATTTATTGTTAGACCTACTTTATGTTTAAAATTTGTGAACACAATGCTACTAATAATAAAGGTAAAAAGAGCTATTTTTTTCAGTTTTCCAGATAAATAAATAAATACCAATATTTATTACAAAACAAAGTGATCATCCAACAGTTTCCGAATACCTACAGAAACTGTACATTTGTGAAAAAGTTCAACGTGTAAAGATTTATTTTTTTTTTTATCTTAACATAAAGTAATTGAAAAGTATTCTGAAAATCGGATGTATATTTTCCTTTATTAAGAGCGTTAACATTTTTATTGATTTATGTATATAAAAGATAAGAAGAAGAAGAATTTATGTATATAAAAATGATTAACCAATCAAAGCTTTAACACACCACGCTCATTTATTATTTTAAATGCGGTATGTGATTTTAAAATCAGGCTTCATATTTTTTTTTTCTATTATTTTATTTTACGGGATATAATGTGGATTAATCATTAGAAAAAACAGTAATGAGGCAGCAAAAAATTATAAAAAATTGTGATAAAAAAAATTTGAAGTAGTGATAATGAATCTAAATTGAATTTCTGGGACATATTTGAAGCAAATATTTTATTTAAAAACGGATCTGAAAGCTTTTTTATCGAGTTTCAGCTAGTTTAAAAACTCAATCATTTTAGAGTCGTTCATAGAGTAAATTAGTGCTAATGAAGAATTTTTAATACATAAATGATACAGAAAATTATTGGTTATATTTGTTAATCAAACTGAAAAAATATTATTTTTCTTTTCTTTAGAATCCATATTTTTGTCTCGTTTTTATACATTTTGTTTTAAGTAAAAAAAAAGAATTTTATAAACTTATTTGTTTATAATTGTGATTATTAATATCAAACATTTTTAGACGAGATGGCTACTTTGGCAGTTGACGATGAAGCAACGTTGGTCTCGAGTGAACTACTGTCAACATTGGATCTTGACAAGGAATGGCTGTGTAAATTGAAAATAAAGATAACTCCGGCTAAGTCACATCATGCAAAGTTTACAATGTTTCTCTGGATAATATTTACATTCCACATACGAAAATTATACGATGGAATGTGGAATTTCACTGGTTCTTCACATAACCAGTAGAAAGATCACATAAAAGTGAAGAGAGAAATTAATTGGACACTATGTTTATACGAATGAAACTGGTTAATTGGAAAGAGATCTTCATCTGTATCAAAAAAATTATTGCTACATAAGATATTCATCAAAATAATGTGGAACTACGGTGTACAGCTATGGGGAACATCATATAATAACAAGCATCGTGTAAAAACTTCGAAATCATCCAGAGATCATCCAAACAAAACAAAGTGATCATCCAACAGTTTCCGAATACCTACAGAAACTGTACATTTGTGAGAAACTTCAACGTGTAAATATCAATTATAAAACAAACACATGAACCACTAGCGTTACATCTATTGGACAATAGAAGTTACATTAGACGTCGAAAGAGGTAATACATGTAGGACTTGGGTTATACTGCGTAGCGATGGATTTTACCTTTTAGGACTAAAATATAAATTTATACTGGTAACCTACTATTTTGTATTGTTTTTATTTTCTCAGCTTTATATTGGATTCTTATATTTTTATATCGGATTTATGTTACTTTCACGTATCTATTACGAGAGAAAATTCAGCCATCTATGGGAATTATTTGAGGATTACAATTTTTATTGGTCAGAGGACTGTTGTGGTGTAGTCAATCGTGCTGATATTATTGGTCTTGATTGATATTATTAAATTATGAATCGTTTGAACTCTCTGTTGATTTTTTGAATTTATCTATTTACATCACTTGTTTGTTGATCTCGTTTAATAATTTGTTTCCTTTTGCAACCTGCTATTTTTATTTTTTTGTATTTTATTTCTTTTATGTGCTTTGTTATTACACTTGTGTTGGTAAATAATAGTTACGAAGAAAAATAATGTAAACTGTTTTGTGGTTAGATATTTCAAAAAGTATTTTTCTTTATTCCTGTCATTATTAATCAATCATTTTACTTATGGCTTCAATTGTTAATAAATATGAAACTGATTGTAAATAAAGTACCGAAAAAAGAAATTTAGATTTTTTTTTTTCAAAAAATTATTTCTGAATTTTTTTTAAATTTAAAAACTATTTTAAATTTTTTCCATCAAACCAAAGAAAGCGCTTTTTCAGAATTTCTTAAAAACTATTATAAAATTCAGGAGAATCGGAGAAAACAGGAAAATGATAAATTTGGTTGAATATAGAAAAAGGAACCTGCTAGGACATTGTATGAGAAGAAGGTGTTTGTTAATGGATTCGATAGAAGGCTTAGGGAACGAAAGGGAATGAAGAGAAAAGAATAGATTTCAAATGATTGACGGGATTATGAAAAGGGAAAATATGCGGAAAGAAAAAGGTTAGCAACAGATAGAACCAGATGGAGTACAGAACCGTGACAGGACCTACCCTAGTGGTTGAGCACTACGAATGAATGAAGGAAACTCACATAAATTTTTCAAACTTATAAATTTACTCATTTTCCTATCAGTTCGTGCACGAAGAATTTTAAATTTAATTTCATATTCTTAGCAGAAAGCAAAGCGAAATTTTTCATTAGCTGTACTCAAAAAGAAAGCGTTTCCAGATCTCAAGTTTTTTCAAATTTCTGATTAAATTGATTCCAGCAGTATGTTCCTGAATATGGAATCAAATTTTGTTAGTGTTGTTATAAGTTGAAATAAAATAAAATGAAATGAAAACTTATTAATTAAATTTTTGTATTTATTATTCTTTTAACAAGTGATTTTTTCTTTGTTATTTATTATTAAAAAAGAAAGTAACATTAATATTTAAATGTATAGAGATTAATTATTATTAAAAAAAAAATAATAATTTAGTAAAGGCACTAAAAGAGTTTATAGTTCATATACTTGTCCTTTGTATTTTCAAATAGTATAATCCTAGTGTAATCTTTTAATGAGATATTCAGTAAAAAAATCTGTTACTTTTTCCTAGAATCTTTCAATTGTGTCTACTCAGGTAGATTAATCATCTTGGCTACACATTTAAATTAGTAGGATCGTAGGGTGTACCTTTCTTTGAATACATTACATGTAATCTAAATGCTGAAAACTCAAAAAATATATCTCCATTTTACAGTTATTTTAGAGTATATATTACAGTTAAAAAATACGAGTATGTATTTGAAGGATGCTTGCTGAATGTTATAACTCTAACTGACAAACTATGAGATTTATGAAATTCATTTATGAAAGTTTTATGGAGTTATGAAATTCAGATTATCATGTTTTAATATAACATTTATAATTTAATTTTTGGATATCAGGTGTGTTTGTTACGATATATGAGATAGGTAGTAATTTTATCTTTCTTACTATCAATATTAATTTGTTTTGATTTGTATTTAATAATACCATTTGTTTGTAAGTTCGAACTATTAGTATTTATTTATTTTGTAAGTAAATCATATTTAAAGGTAAATTAAATAATTTTATACAAATTAACTCATTATTTTTTTAGTGTTTATTAAACTGATTTTATTTTTGTTGTCTAATAGACATTCTGAAATTTTTAATCATTAATTCCTTCCATTTTATAATTTTTTTTTGTTAAAGAAAGGACATTTAAATATATAAAAAAAGAAGAAATTACAAAATAAATTGGTTTGAATTTATTTTAAAACTTTAGTTTATGGTATATAAGATATATTGTATACAATTTCAATGAAACTCATTTTTATGGATTTTGAAACTAAGTAAATTATTTTAAAACAAGATGTATAAATAAACTTATCAAAAATAAGGAATACCATAAATTAGAATTAATTAATTTTCGAGTGGAATAAAAACTTATATTAAATTTATTGAAAATTTTAATGGAAAATAAAATGAAATGTAAATAAATCTGAGAAAGTAAAACGCAAAGCAAGATGTTGTTGCTTTATGAATAACAGTAGTATTTTACTCTCTTAATTTTAAAGTTTCTGAAACTTTTCTATGACTAAATTAAATAACAAGGGTTTGTAGTAAGAATTTTTCAGTAACTTCTATTTTTTAAGTCCCTGCTAGTTTTAGATGAAATCTAAAAATAAATGTTTTCTGTTAAAAATTAGGAAATCAAAACCAGACAGTTGTTTCGGTCAGTCGTTCAGTGGTGACGGTTACTTTCATGTTATTCTACGCCACGTATGGCTCATGAATATGCGTTGTTACTACTTTGTGCACAACATTTCACACGTCGAATTTACTGTAAACTTTAAAGTACAACCCCGTTCCATTTGCTTTAACCTACGTACAACATTCATTCTACTTTACAATTACCATATGAAACAGTGGAATGTAATTGTCGTAATTTAAAATTCCTTTTCTCTTTGGTGTAAATACTAAAACAACCCGTATCTTTTAGTTCGTTTGTTTACTTATTTATTTGTGGGGTTGAAATTTTTACCCCGGAACATAAAAGTAACACATTTTTTCTTCAGTTTTCCTTTATAAGGATCCTTCACAACAAAAATTTTATTAAAATACAATAACTTTTACTACGATAAACAATTTTTCTCAAAATACTCGTATGTACACTAGCCATTCATCTATTAACATTTCGCGGTGGGTGTATTTATATTAATGCTTATTTTTTTCAATATGAGCGTATAAAATAAACTGTTTTATTTTACAATTTCTTTCCTGATTTTTCAATATTATAATATGATACCTATAAAAAATACCTATGTTGCTAGTGATACAATTTAGAACCCTTTTTTCTGATAATAATAAATTTTCTGAAAATTTCATGATTTTTTCTGATTAAGAAGTATCACAGATTAAAAAAAAACATAGTTTATAATTTACAGATCTGTATTGGTACTAGCAGAATTTTTTATAGCCATGGAAATGTTTTAAACCTGTACTATAAGTATATAAATTTATTGTTATTAGTAATAAAAAAACCTCAAACATCTTAAATGATTTTAAAAGTACTAAAAACTTGTAAGAAGATGTTTGTATATATGAATTATGAATTTATATTTAATATATGTATAAAATTTAGTTTCTTTCTCGTATTTAACGAGCAATTAAATCTAAAATAAAATGTTAAAACCATATTAGGAGAGATTATGTTTAATCACTTTATTATTTTAATAGAAGAAAATGCAGGTAGAAAGAGATTGACGTCAAAAAATTTCAATGTTTTCTTAGAACTTTATTTTCCAGTAAATTTATATTTATATTTACAATCAGTCACAGTTAGCTGGAACCATAAGTAAATATGACAATAAAAAATAGCATGTAAAAAAGGTGTCTATTATAATCTCTCAACAATTATAAATGTATACACTTATGTGAATTTATAATACTAATTATAATTTTCCCTGATTTATTAGTTGTATTGATATTATACGTATAATTTGGTCTGATTAGTCAAAAAAACATTGATAATGTGAAAAATATAAAAAGAAAACACCAAGAAGTAGTTTTTACAATTAATTGCACAAAGGATCACAAAAAACAAACCAAACGATTATAAATAGTTAAAATAAAAAATTATAAAAATTAAACTAAAAGGCAAAACAAAACGAAAGATTTTGGTAAAACATTATAGTTGTCCAATATAGCTGATTCACCCAAATTTCGAACTGCTCACAAATTCAGTACGTGCAGCCGCATTAGAAGCCGAACGCCCACACTGTTATCGAGGAGGTTAACTGCGAGCCAACTCACGTGAGTGTCCAAGGTTATTTTGTATTTGATACTGAATACCACCTAGCTAAAAAAAAAAAATCATAAAAATATTAATAAAATTTAATTATATGAACCGTTCGACAAGTTTTAAAAATGATATACTATCGATGAAGTGCAACATCTAGGTCACAGTTGTTTCTCACCTTTCACAAGACAGGGATAAATTTTTTTTGTTAAATTAGGAGAAATAGCGTATAAAACATTGTTTCTCACAGTTTTTACCTCCTTGTTCGTAGTAAAGGAAGAAATTGTGATCGTGTAAAATTGTGGTTTTCAAATTTCAAAGGAAATATCTATTTTGAACATCCCTGAATCCATTATGACTTGTTTCAGCGTGATGTCTGTACGTACATATGTATCTCGCATAACTAAAAACGATTAGTCGTAGTATGTTGAAATTTTGGATTTAGGACTGTTGTAATATCTAGTTGTGCTCGACTGAAACTAAAATATCCAAAAAATTCAAACTCAAAAAAAATTCTGTATTTCCTACTTTTTATTAATTGCAGTAATAATTCCTCATTAAGAGCTTTTTACCGATAATCATAAGCGGTACTTATTTTCATTCAATCCAGAATTATAGCCAAATAAAATTTTTAGTAATGAAATATTTGGATCTTACAAGAGGAAGGCATATCATATCGGTTCGAATCAAACTTCATCTCTTTTTTTTTAAATTTAAGTGTATCGATTTATTAATAATTATTAAAATATGATTGTAAAAAAAAGTTACAACAAATAATAACAATAAAAAAACGGTATGAAAATTACCATTAATAACTAATGAAATATAATTTTATGTACGTTTCATTTAAAAAAAAAAAAAAATGTGTACGAGTATATGTAATTTATTAGGGATATAAGGACGTCACATAGTGTCCAAATCAGATTTTATAATATAATTATAGAGAAATATAATTTCTCATCGATTGATTTAATAAATATTAAATGACAAATAAAATATTACCGCATAATTTATTTCATATATTATTTTGTAATATATACAAAACAAGGCAAAATATTTCAACAAAATAATAATTAATCATTTTATTAATATACTTATTTGAAGGGTAAACAACCATTAGCACTTCATGCTATATATACTTCTTTTTTACAACTCCATTCTTTTCAATATTTCAATGCCATTAATCAAACGTACAGTTAAATGTCAAGTTGAATCGCGTGTCGTTATATTTTAATCGTTAAAGTATCAAATCCACCTGTCCTGATGCATTCTGTTAGCCCCTTCGCCGCATCTCCTCTTTCTGCATTATACACCTACCCTAAAGCATAGAACAATACATATATATATATTACCCCTCCACCTTCCCGTACATTATCCTCGTTCTTCATTCGCTTATACATTCTACCGTTCTGTATGCGCTATAGTATATCATAGTGTCCTCTGCCCCTTTAAAGCGGTTTGATTTGTTAATGGATGGAATTTGTGAAAATGCAACACTACACATACCACCATCACACACCATTTGATGAATTACCACCGGGTATAGCTAGCTTTAATCCCGTACAGTTCTGTTTAACTCTACAGTACGTATTCTACTGTAAATATACACGAACGTACTACGTCCAATACGTATGCAACACTAACGTCCGTAGCTGTATAATAATCTCTCATTAATTTCAAATTATTGCTATAGAATGTTTGTCATTACAATTTAATTTAATTACCATAAAACGATACTTGTAATGTTGATAATCATTTAGATTTAAAATTATTCTACTGTTAAATCTAAACGTAAAACCAAAAAAAAGATAAGTAAAATTCATTTGTTGTACAGTTTTTCCATTCAAAAAAAAAATTAATTACTATTAACCACTCAAGTGATTAATTTGTCTACTTATTATAATTAGTCCAGACTCTCAAAAGTTTCGGATAAATCAAGAAGACGAGTCATAGCCATGTCTAATGAAAGATTTACATTGTTTGTAAACGTTCCTGGTTGTATACTGGATATATAAATTGTTTAAAAGTCAAAATTCCGGCTGAATTTCATTAGGCTATTATATATCTACTCTTGTTATATATCGGTTAGATGGCAAATTTCCAGTTATTGATTTAAAACCTTTGACAGTGCTGCACGTGTTCAATATGACTGATTTTTTAATTGTGCCGTGAATACGGTTGTATTGTAGTGTTACGGTTATTGTAGTATTGTTCGGCCTGGAAAAAAAAAGGAAAAAAAAGAAGAATTTTCAGAGACTGATTGAATTTGGATGTAAGTCCTGTAACTAATATTACTGTGGAATTGTACTCAGGAACTGATTCAGGACATCAAAATGAGCAAAATAATTCATATTGAGATAATTCCTGTTTACTTGGTTTTCCTTCTGGGCGCTATTTTCAACAAAAAAAAATTGGTTCTCAGGAACGAGTAAACATACTTTAATTAAATTTTATTAATCTATGACTAGTGTGTTAGTCTACAAAATAAAATTAAAAATTTGAAAACGTCACCCTCAAAAATTTTAAATGTTGGACATGGTAATATTTTATTTCTCTATATCTTTGTAATTATTTTATCCAAATTTTTACTTATTACAAAATTAATTAAGAATTTGATTTTGAACAAAATGATACCTCATTTGTAAAAATCATTCATAATAATAATAATAATAATTGATATTTATTATTCCCTTTAAACTATTAAGATTAATAATCGAAAGCTGGGTATAGTTCATATTATTTTACAGTAATTAACGGGCTTATCGACTGATTTTCGAAATTGAGGGCTCAAATTCCAGTAAAAATTAGTCGCTTTTATACGGATTTGAATACTAAACAGTGGACCGGTTTGCTTTACAGAGAGAGATTCAACTATCGGGAATGGTCTTTACAAGACTCCATTTTACATGTCATATATATCATCCTCATCTCATTGTGCCGTGAGGAGATGTTCCTTGTTGTGTACTTGTTGAAAAGAGTGTAACGTACACATTATGAAAAAAAGGAATTAAACGTTCGAACTTAAAAATCGTTTATCTTTGTTAATAATACTTCTAATTCAATCCCATTAGAATCTTTCATAAACTTGTACTAGTTTTCTCCAACCAAACACAAGTCTTTTTAGTCGACGTTTAAGGGTTTTTAATTTATTTTTTAGTTACAAGTTATTTTATTTCCTAAAGTCCAACTGGTTTCAGACGTCTCTAGTTGTGGAGCATTTCTGACGCCTCCAATATTTTCAGAAACTATGCTAACTTTCAAAAACATTAATGGGTAAGTAGTGGGCAATTAAAAAACTTCTACTGAATCTTTATCGACGGTATCAGAATGCTTATTCTTCCATTAACCACAGTAGGTTAGTCTTAATGGGAATTCAAATATTTACTAAAAAACAATGGATTAGTAAATATATCAGATTAATAATACAACAGAACAGAGACCTAAGATTTAAATCTGCACTTTTAGTTCTCTGAATTTTGTATGATACGAGTTCAAGGAAACGGTTAAATTTATACAATTTTTATAATTTCTCTGAGCAATAAGTAAATTAGATTTTTAAAATATTTTTAATGTAGTTTTCATCATTATTACTAGGAAATTTACTAAACATTTTAAATTCTATGAGAATATTAAGAACGTTTTGTTACTTCGACGACACAGATTTTTAAAATAAATTTATTTAAGCCACTGTATTAAACTTTAGTTAACTATTGGACTATCAGAAAAATCGATTAAGTGTTTATTATTTTCATACAATGCTACTAACAGTTCTTCTAAAACTTATATATTTAACGTGCAATGGGATTGAGACCACCTGCAGTTTGAAATTCCTGACGGAATATTTTATTATTTTTGAGAATTTTCGTAATTGAGTCATACACACGCTTGCAACTATTAGAAATATTATCAAGTTGAAAGAGAATACCATGGAAGGTGAAATTTCATAATAAATTGAGAGAGAGAGAGGACAAATGAGATGGATACGAGATTAGAAAGAGAGGTTTGACTGAATTTCTCTTATTCCCTTTCTCTATCATCCGTAAAGTTGTAGAATAAGCAAGAGTAGTAAAGGAGGAAAACGTGAGATGATTAGTGTTGAGGGCTGGAACGGTACGAACACAATCTGCGTTATGGGCAGCGTACACCTGGTACCCTCTAAAACCACGTCATGCTCCATTATTTTGACATTACAACATGCTTGACGGCCAGCAAGTATTCTCATCCTTTATCTGCTTCTTCCCTTTCCTTCTATCCTTCACTGACACGTTGCAAGAAGACGTTAAAGATTAGACCACTTCCACCCCTATGCCGTTCGCCCTATTCCCCTTTCTATTGCAGGAAGGTATGACACTTCCAAGCAATTAGACAAACACCATTATCACGACCCTGCAACCTAAAAGGTCTATTCTCCCCTTTTTGATGGGCCAACTGATTGTGGTATTGTGATGGGGGAATAAATCAAACTACCCCCACCTTATAATTACTGGAATTGTACCGTTCCTAACCGTTACAAAGTGCATTCAAGGGTACATTATTTTGTATCGTGATTTCCTCTACCAATGTACGTAATATTTCATTGCAAAATTGATTACAGTGCACTAATAAATTATTTACAGCTAAAATACAGTATATTTATTACAACCGTTAAGTTTCAAAATTTGATCGTCTAAATTTAAACAACTCCTTAATAATACTTTTCGTTAATCTATGTAAATCAATTATAGTCCAGTGTAATAAACTGTTTAAAAATACGACTATTATTATTAAACATCTGAAAATTAATGAAGAACTAATATATTAAGTTGAAAAATTATATATATATATATGGATGTAAATTGTTAAGCATTTGGTTTTTAATTTTCAATTTATCTTAGAAACCTAAAGTTAAACCTACAGTTAAAAAACTTCTATATAAGATTTGTCTATTATGGGAATTTAATTTATTTTAAAATAGTGTATGATAATAAAAATAATTCTTTTAATCATTATTTTCTATTTAAATAAAAACAGTTTTTGTTACAAGTGTAACATCTGTTACACTTGCAGTTTTTTATTTGATTTGAAATAGACAATAATTATAACAATAAAATAAGAGTTAATTTTTTTTTAAATATAAAAATATCCCCATTCGTTTTTTATTTAAATTTAAGTTTTTACTTTCAAACGGTGACTTGAATTGGAAATTTCTTTTAAATAATGAAATAAAGTATTCATTAAATAAGTGAAATATATTTTACTTCCAATTATATTTTTTTGTTTAGTTTTTCTGGTATTTTAATTTGGAAATAGAGTAAAATGGGAATACTTTTTATGATTATAAAATTAGAATATTCAGTTACATATTTTTTAAAGTAATAGTTTCTGGATTTGCACAATTTTATTAACAAATCAACAATTTTGTTTAAACTTTAATAATTTTATTAACGAAATCAGTAGTGCATAGTTAAAATAATAAGTAACTGTTTGAATATAATTTACTATCTCGTCTTAGATTTAATCCTCTTAGGAAATGATATGATGAAAAAAGGTTTTCCTATAAAAAATGTATTTTATAACACATATTTCTGTTATAAAATCTTATTGAATGGTAGAACGATGTTGATAAAATTGGTTCAGACAGGTTAACATATACTAAAAATGAAAAAAAAAAAATTGTAAGAAACCTGTAATACTCGTATAACCTAGACTACGACAGAATGGACATTAGAACGTTATGTGAATGAAGTGAAGGGAAGAATTTCATGGATGGGATGTAAACGGAAAGGAAAGAAGAAAAAGGGGTTGAGAAATACGCAGTATGTTGTAGGATATATAAAATGATATGAGGGAGTTATATCCGTCGCAGCAAGCGGATTGGGAAGAATTACTAATAGTTCGGACCAACTCGTGCGAACGAAAACTACCCTGCTGTGCTCTGTTCTTTGTGAAAAAGCTGAAAGACCCAAACAGTAGCAATA
Organism: Zanna intricata; assembly: GCA_010016005.3. Taxonomy (NCBI): domain Eukaryota; kingdom Metazoa; phylum Arthropoda; class Insecta; order Hemiptera; family Fulgoridae; genus Zanna; species Zanna intricata. Next base: position 23,270 of record JAAAKQ030110299.1, read on the forward strand.
ACCATTCAAGTTTTATCATGTCTCGTATAATCTCTACTTCTTCCGGACGTAATTTAATTTGTCTTATAAATCCTGTATATATGTTTTAAATCCTTGCATCAACGCACTCTTTCTCAAATGTGTTTGCGTTGCAAAAAAAAAAAGAAGAAATACGTCTAACAACTACATTACTAGATATTTTATATACGTATAAAGAAAATTGAAAAGTTGCATTATTTTGTATTAAATCGCTAATACACACTGTTAGAAACTAATTTATATTTGAATAAAATAAAAATAAATTGCATTGTCAGTTCAAAACCGAATTCAACAGTTGGACTAACGTATTTTTTTTATTAGTATATACATGCTATTTTCACGATTTATTTAAAGACATTTAAGTCCAGCGTTATCAAATAATGAATAAATATTTGTATTATAAACAAAAATTACATTATATAAAGCCTATAATTTACCAGTTAAATAGTTTTGTACTAGTCCTTACAAAACATTTAACAAACTGATTAACATAAAAATAATGAGTTTACTTGCATGAGCAACTTTAAATACACAAGGTGATTCTAAACTCGATTTAGACGTATGAAGCTCATTTAGCTATGGAGTACGTCCTGATAAAGGAAAATTTAAATTATATAATATTTCCAAAATAAGTTAAAATCCATTGCACAGGCAGCATGGTTCGCACGAAATGAAGAAATTCATGACTATCTTGAATTAGATTATGTTCACGAAGAGGTCAGACGATTCGATTCCCGTTATAAATAGCGGTTAGATAATCATATGAGTCTCTGGTAGTTAATCTCCAAAGTAACAGCTAGGAATTCTGTCGACTAAAACACCAACATGAGCTGGATGAAGGAATGTGAGTGACTCTTAATCTGTTTCAATATCAGATATGTAATGAAAATTTTTATTTGCCTTAATGATGAGTTTAGACTCCGTTTATATCTATAAACTTTTTATATTGCTATTTCTACTTCCTGGTACGAAGTAGAAGAAGTATTGTGATAGCGAAAAATTTCGGTTTTCAGATATCAACGGAAATATTCGTTTTGACTAGTTTCGGTGTGACATTTATACGTATTTAACTACATTCGTATCAAGCATAACTCAAAAAGATTAGCCGTAGAACGTTGAAATTTTATATTTAGGACTTTTATAACATCTAGTTGTGCACATCCTCTTTTGATTGCAATCGACTGAACCAAAAGTGTCCAAAAAAGGCCAAAACATTTGGATTTTAGACTTTTCTTGACTACAGTAATAATACTTCCATTGAGAGCTTTTCAACAACATATCATAAGTATTTTCATAGGTTCCACTGTTATAGCGAAATAAAATTTTAATTAATGAAATATTAGGATCTTACAAGGGAAGGCACATCGGTTCGAAGCTGACTTCATCTCCTTTTTTTATTTTTTTAAATTTATTTTTTAACTTTTTATTTTAATTTAAATATTTTGATTTATTAATAATTATTAAGGTATGATTGTGAAGAAAAAAATTCACAATAAATAATATTTCAATAATAACAATAAAATATATAAGTTCATGAAATAAAATTTTATGTAGTTTTAAAAATGTACATATGTAATGTAATAGGCGTTCAAGGAAGTCATGTAGTGTCCATATCAGATTTTTTCTTGTAATTTATTGAATGATTTCACTAGTTCTATTTCGAATCTGTAGGAACGGTAGAATTTGTTGTAATTTTACGTTATTTACGATTGTCGATTATTCATTTAATATACGGGTTGTGAGCTAAAATTACATTACCGTATCTCACATCTGACTCTATACTTCCTCGTCGTAAAATTCTTATTCAAAGATTTTTAAGCTGTTTAACACTTCTCTCATATCTGCAACTAAATATAATTTTTATGAATTATAGTTTTGCATTATATATATTAACTACTAAATTCAGTACAACACAATAAAATTTTTATTAAAAAATTAATTTCAAAATGAAATAACATTCAGATTACCGAAATTCGGGATTTATTTTATTTTAATTTCCTTTATCCGTAAGGATAACGCATGCTTTTGTGTTATCAGCAGTGATTGATTTTAATTAATTAATTTTATTTAATACATTGTTTATTATTTGAATAAATTAAATATAAACCATTAGAAACTTTTTGAGTATAAGAAAAATTTTTATTTTTTACTCATAGAATATCTTTTTTCACCTTTGTAACTTATGTCTGTATTATTAAAAAATTTTTTGAAATAAAATCTCTCTCTTTTTATATTAAACCCACTTTTGGTCCGAAACAGTTTTCGCTACTTCCTCCTGTAAGAGTAATATCTATGTCTAACATACGGTGACGAGACATAAAGAAGAGAAAGTCACATAATTAACTCGTACGTTAAACGTTCTCATAATTGAAATTTAACTTCAATAGTTTTTTTTTTTTAATTTTGCTATCAAAAGATTTTGAGCAACTTTTCTGTAAAATTGTTATTTTTTAGTTTTAAATAATTTTATGGTAAACTCCTGTTTAAATCATCAGGTTACACTTTTACTAAGCTTTAATAGTTTTTACAACATTCACTGATAAAATTATGAAGTAGAATTTGAGTGTTGTGGGTAATGAATGAGTCCTCCATTCTTGTGTTCAATTTCCTTTTCGATTTAATTACATCTCAGAATATTTGAATGACAAATAGGTCAAAGATGGGTGGTCACTACTTGTTACGGATATTCCTCCAAATAAAAAATGCAAGTAATTTTACTAAAAAAAAATTACAGTAGTCCATTCAGGCAGATTATACCATAATTATCTAAATTTCTTCTCTAATTTTTACGCGTAGCATAAATAAATTATATTACCTCACTTCTTTTTATTATTAATCATTTAAAATAAATTTACATTAATTTTTAACTTAAATATTGAATATTGTAAATAGTATATCTTTTTTTAATCTAAAACTAAGGTGGTTCTTGTGATGCAACAATTTATTTTAGGCAGATAGTACAAAAAAAAAATATAGACCGAATGGTTATATCGTTATGTAGACCGAATTTCATGGAAAAATTACTGTTTGATATTTTTAGTACCTCTTATACAAATATAAAGATTTTTTAAAAACAAATTTGAACTGACTTTTTTGTAGAAATAGTTTTAGCATATCTGTTTTATAATAAAAAAAACCAATTTATGAAAGTTTTTACTTTGAATTCAGTAAAAAAATTCAAAAAGCATAACTGTTAAAATAAAATTATATAGATAATGAATTAGATTACTGATTAAGAAGGATAGGAATATCATATCGTTTCATCCAAATATTCACAATCTTTTGTAGTTTTTAGTTTTAGTTAATAGTCGAGTTATTTGGCAGTATAAGCTATATAAGTTTCAAAAACTGTCAATTGTCCTTTACATGGATTTTTATTACTCCGTAATAACGAATTAACTAATTATGGGCTATACTCTGATTAAACCTTTAAAAGAGTACTGACTGAGATACTTTTTTTAAAGGCTCAATCCTGGTAGATTTTTTAATTTTGGGATAGTTTTCAGTAAAGTTTAATACTGTCAATCTTGTGATTAATGTAGGCTAACGCAAAACTGTGGTGACACCTTATGTTTGAAGTGTTAATATATGGTTGTCAAAGTGTCATCTATGACAATCATGTCAATAAATATAGGACTGTCACTTAAATAGATATCTATGTCAGATCTTTTACGTTCATTTCCACTTTCCCCTGATGTATTCAAACGGCATAACTTTTTTTATTTTCTGATATACAATAGAGATATTTTAAATTCAATTTCGGAATTTAATTCAAAAGGTATCACATCTTTATATGTTACAAAATTAATTATGTATTCATAATTTGATCTGCCAAATAATTTGCGTAGTAATTTTACTTTTCATTAATCATCAGTATATCGATATAGACTATATGGAATTTATTATCAGTATATCATGGTGAAACCAAAATAAATTAGAATTGTTATCCCGAATAGAAGACTTCAATTCGGAAATTAGAGTTTCAGCAAATTACATGATCTATCTCTACTCTTAATCTGTATTTAAAATAATAAGACTGAAATGGAAATTTTTCAATATAAATTACGAGTAAATTGTAAGGTTTTTTGTAGCTATGAGAATTAATTTGTATAATATTTTAAATGTATTTAGTAGTTTATCTTTTGGTTACTTTATATCATAAAGCTACTAATTTAATTAGATTGAAATTTTTCTATTATTAAAAGTTGCAAATAGTTGTGTAATATAAAAAAATGTTTGCGGATAATTTTAAAGAACTGAAATTTTGATGTTTTGAAAATGAAATGACAAAAAAATTTTTAGATAAAAAATAAGATTGTATACTTCTTAATTTTTTTTTATTCTTTTTATTATGATGGATGAAATTCACTACAAAAACTAGAATTTTGTGCGTAGGAATATGAAATGTAGTTTTTATAGCGTATGAAAAATGCAATGCCTGACCGGATTTAGAACCTGGGAATTGTGGATGAAAGACCGAGACGCTACAACTCGCTTAACGCCACAGAGGCCTTAAAAATTCATTCCAATTAAAAAATTATTTACAAAAATTTTTTTGAAAGATTAAGTAAATTTTTCCTTTTATTATAATAACAGTTATTATAATTACAGTTACATTATAATGTAACTGAAATCAGAAAAACAATTATGATCAACAGAGAGCAGCCAGAGCTCGTTCAGAGTTCATTTATTATTTTATAATATTTTCTTCTACACTATGAAATACTTTTACATATATAATATTTTAAATATGTAATATTACATCTCAAATATTTTATATATGTAAAACATATTGTTGAGGATGTAGGATGTAGTAGGTTTACCGAAATGAAACGACTGACACTAAATAGGGAATCTTGGAGAGCTGCATCAAACCAGTCAAATGACTGAAGACAAAAAAAAAAAACATTATGAAAGAGAAGAAATTTGATACAACTTTAGTGCTTTTTGAAACACTAGAAAAAGTTGATACAGTAGGAAAAAAAAACCTTTATGTTTAAAAAATAAAGGTTTTATTATTTCGAGAAAGAAATCGGAATTATGTTTTAATTAAGGCATGTTTAATTAAGGCTTCCTCTTACGTTTTATTATTGTGAACCGGTTCCCTGAAGCACTATAACTGTAGGCTTATAGTGAGCATTCAAAAACTTGAACTAGTCTCCAGTTTTTTAACTCTACGAATGCCAAGACTTTCTTAACGAAATCAAGAGTATCCGCCGATCTCCGTGGCGGAGGTTAGTGCTCACCCTTTCATCCGGAGGTCCGGGATTGAATCCAGATTGGACATTTTTTCATACATTAAAAAAATCCATTTCCATATTAGGTGCGCTGCAAATGGATATTTTTTCATGTGTACCAATGAATAAACAAATAATTATTTACACTTCCTAAAAAATTTGGCTAAAAAGATTTCAAATTCCTCTCAGAAATATCTGTCGTCATCAAATCATTTAAGGATGATGTTATTTTACAATCTTGGGAAATAAACTACGCTGAGTATAACCAAGTAGATCTATATTAGAATGGTATTTTAAATGATTTATTTCAGTAATAAAGAATAGGATTTTCTTTAACATGTTTTTACGTAATCATATGAAGTGAATCCGAAAGGAAATTCTTAGTACTACAGATTTGGATTTTCCCCGATTTAGATACTTACGCCAGTTATTAGTAATCATAAGCCGACTTAAAATTGTAATTCTTATCGGAATAAAATGTATACCAGAGAGAGTCTCAGATTCTGTAACTTTAGAAGAGGCTTCTTTATTTACATTTGTATTACTTCACCTTCAATTAAGTTTATTAGCTCGTTCCAAAATTTACAGAAAATTCCGCCGCATTATGAAGAGAACAGTAGGTAAAGCTTGATAACACTTCATTCAATAAATGAGTATGATGGTTTCGTTAATAATAACAATAAATACTCAACTTACTTAAAGAGAATAATAAATTTTAAGCATTAATTAAATACATCGTTGCCAGATTTTTTAAAAACTACCCTTATCATTTAATAACATTATTTTGCTTAGATATCTTAAGATATAAATACTTAATTAAAATTTGCATTTTAATTTAATGATTTTTAACGTGATTTTTATTTTGTAAATTAAATTTTTTACAGAATTCTTCACATTCAATACATGTATATATTGATTTTTATCGAATAATCATCAGAAAGATATAAAAATAACTGAAAGTTCCTTGTTTTGTTAATGGCCCATGAACTCGTTATTGATTTCTTTTAAGTTTTAACACAGCTTATCTTACCACAGTTGCTTATAACGTGCACCATTAAGTTTGCAGTATAAAGCTTTGTTGAAGTTTGCCTTCAGGCTATCAGCTTATTTATATTGCAACAGTAGTTTGTAAAATTGAACAGCCAATTTTCTATAGTATATCCTTATCCTTGTGTATCTTAACTGAGTCTCCGTCCGTAAATTTTCCTAGTGTAATTAAAATACAGTATAATACAGCCATTGGGGTAAATCTTTTAGCTTCATTTAACATTATTGTAACTATTATAAAGATAAATGTATCCGATATGTTTATTGAATTGTTAGAATTATTCTAAAATTGGTTTCTACTACAATAGTTTTATTGAAAATCAATTTAATCTCTCTGACAAGTTATCATTTTAATAATTCCTTTTAACTTTTAAATATCATAACAATAAAATTAAATAAGTTATCTTCGTTTATTTATACTATAAAGAATAAATTTTAAACTTCTTTCTACCAGGAATAAAGAAATCATATCCTGAGAATTTTAATGTTAAAACTTCATCATTTGATAATTTATTACATGACTGATCAATAAAAAAGTGGTCTAAGTCGAAGAGTAGATGATGTCATGTTCCAGTACCAGCAAGTGTCTTTCACTTGTCATCATGTTCTCATTAAAATTTCTCTTTATCAAATTCATGATCGTTTTATTAAGATAAAAGAAAGAAAATGTTATATACAAACTGCTATAGTTATATATAAAGCCAACTTATGGTATTGTCAAAAGACATATTATATATTACTGAGGCAACATCATTTTAATCAAAAACATTTACAACTGAACAATTCTGTGAATATGAGATTTCAATTTCAAATAAAAGTAATTTTGAATTAGTACCTGTTTTCTCTACACTGATCACTGTAGGACCCCATAAAATAGTTAACTTCTGGATAGTTTTTTATCTCTCCAGTACTCCTTCATTCTTTCACGGTGTCGCTTTTTTTCTTCTTTCGACCACTTTAGATTATTTTTTCTTCTTTTAGATCTCTTTGAAATCTAAGATTTTTCGTGAGTGGCCTTCTGTTTTTTAAATCCACCATGTTTATGTTTGCTACACTTAAGTCCTCTGTACCTTGCATGAACTATTTAAAATTAGTTTTGTCATGATTATACTTAACAAAAATTCTTTTTGTAAGCCTGTTTGAATCTATTCTTGCCAGATTTCTGTAGAATGCCAGTTTTTCTTTACGCAGTGCTTCCGTGATTTTGTCTAGCTCCCAGTAAAGTTTCACATTCTTCCTTAATTTCCAACCATCGTTAGTTTTTTTGGACCTTAGAATTTTTCTTAGTAACCGTATTTCAAGAAGTTCTAGTTTATATTTTTCCCCTTGGTTCACAGCTACACAATCTGTCGCGTATAAAACTTCTGGTCGGATTACCGTTGCATAGTACCTTATCTTGCCCATCCTTGAGATCCATTTCCTATTGTGCCTATATTTGTTTAAACAAAATGATTTAAAATCTTATTGATCCTGATGATGTTTTTTTCGTTGCCCATTCCAATTGGTTGGAGATACTCATCCAAGTACCTAAATTTGCTTGTTTATTAATTCTTCCGAGCTCTGCCCGTAAAAATTTTGGTTAGTAATAAATATTCGTCATATAATCTGTTTTATTCTATGAAGATTTGTAAGCCTGCCTTTTTAGCCATTCCGTGTAAAAGATTTATCTGTTGTCCTACCATTTCTGTATATTCTACCAGGAGGCCGAGATCATATACAAAGACCAGATAATCAATCTTCAGATTCTCTGTGGCATATCCCAATTTGATTTGTTTCAGTCCTATATCTTGGCAAGCGTTTCTACATTTCTTACGATCTTTTCTAAGACGACACTAAAGAGAAGATACTCCTGACCCCTTGAGTTCCCTGACTCCTGACTTGATTCCAATATCTTGGACTTTGTGTATTCTGTTTGATGAGGTTAATTAGTTTTGGGTCTGTCTCAGATTCTTTACAACGTTAAACAATGTTTTCCGGTCAATCGAATTATGGGCTTTTTTAAAATCTACTAAGGTGATCACTATTCACTATTTCGTCAAGTTTTATTTTCTGATTACTGTTTTCAGGTTAAAAATCTATTCTGCTCTAATCTCCATTCTGGAAGCCATCATGATACTCTCCAATGTGTAAATCAATTTTTACCTGTAATTTGTTAAGGATAAATTTAAAAAACTTTTGTACCCTAACCAGCAGAAGAGAATTTCTTTGATAATCTTGATAATACAGTAAGAAGTATAATGGTAAAAATGTACTGCTTATTGGCTTTTAGCAAATAGAAAAGAATCTATTCTTACATCTTTTATACATCATTTTAAATGCTGGCCATTAGAAGATTTATGGTGAACTATCTTACTCTTGGTTAACGAGTAAACTATTTCTTGAAGTGCTATAACAAAACTAACGTTTCGCACATCTCCGATATCCATTGAACAATCAACAACATTTACTACACCTAAAGTTTACTGTATAAATTTCAATAACTGAATTTTCTTTTCATAAACTCAGATACCTTACTAATTCTCTTTTATCCAAGTTTTCTTAACCTACTACATAAGTAGATGACATCTTTGTATCTCAGGCTTGTCAGATATCATTCACCTTCGAAAATTGGAAAACTATTTTATTATTTGTTCTGTAGTAGTTTTATATAGTTTTTTTTTTTTTTTTAATATAGAAGAATTTTAAATTATTACTGTTTGGATACTCACTCCAAGAGAATTCTGTCTGTTATTATCTTTAGTAAGATTTCAAATGATGCTGCTTTACCGAGTTCTCTCTCTTTATCTGTTTAGCCTCCGGAACTACCGTTAAGGAATTACTTCAGAGGATGAATGAGGATGATGTGTATGAAAGCGAATGAAGTGTAGTCTTGTACAATCTCAGATCGACCA
>JAAAKQ030110311.1:0-14091 GCA_010016005.3 Zanna intricata
TTTCATTTCGTTATACCTCCTACATCCTACATCCCTAACAATTTGTTTTACATATTCCAACCGTTGCCTGCCTGCACGGTACTAACAATAGCAAGTTATTTCACTTTACAGATCAACAGAGAGACGTGTGTTATGTTTGTTAAAGTAAACAAGTTGCGTTGTATCGTTGTTGATGAATTCAGTAACTTGCTTCATAATAACGACCAAATTTGACAATATTCCTATTATTTCTTTCTTATCAAATCTGCTTTTACTATTAAAACTTTTCTTTAAAAAGCTGATATTAAAGTAAATAAAATTAATCTTTTTGAATGCTTTTTCCTTAATTAACTACATTCTTATGAAACGAGCAACAAATTTTCTAACAATAATTCCTATGAAAAGGCTAAAAGTAATAATTTTGTATCCTAGAAAAACAAAAATCTTTTTTCAAATGAACGATTTTCTATTTACTTATTAATTAATAGCTATTTTAAAGATGAATTGTCATTACAAATGCCGTCTTGTATAAATTTAAAAAAAAAAGTAGTAAAGTAATTAAACTAATAAATAAATAAAAGTATAATCATTTATTGTTATTAATATTATTTTTATATGAGGAATAAATTGTAATTTGAAAAATGGCATCACGAAATAATTAGTTAACCTTTTTTAACCTAGCCAAATTTTTTAACTTTAGAATTTTATACAAATATAAATTTAACTTATAAAGTAATCAAAAGGAACACAATTCTTAAATATTAAAAAGAAAATCATTAAATAACATTATTAATGTAATAGAATTAATTCATTCGTTTAAAATATTTATTTTTCATCATTTTTAAACATTGTATTGCTTTTAGTCTATAAAAGGCTAAATTCATTCCTTGAGGACAAATGTAATACCTGGATTTTGAGACGATTTAGTTAAACAGGTCTACATTTCAAAACGTCTGAGAATTGCGATACTGGACACATATCAGTAATTTGGTCTGATTTTATTATTTTTTTCTTTAAAATATAAACACGCGCGCCTGTGTGTTTGTATGTATGCGCACTGACTTTTTTTTCCGTAGGAGGAGGGAAAAGCTCCAACAGCCGCCGTTAGGCCCGCTCTAACGGCAGTGCGGGGCTCTCACCCGCTTAAGATCTTCCCCCTTCATCCCATAGAAAAATAGGCCGTGAGGAATGAACATGGTGTGAGACAGGTGTGCGATATACTTACTGCCGGCTTCTGAACAGCAGGATTCGGAGTTGACTGTTCACAATCTATTATTACTTATATTGATCAGTAAAAATTATCAATATTATGTCATAAAAATTATACTTTTCTTTAATATATTTGATTTTCCCTAAGATTTATATAAATTTAAGTTAGTATACACATTTAATATACGCATAAATATCAAACTTTACGTTTTTAAAATAATACAGCATTAATTTATTTATTAGATCCATATTAAATTCAATTTTTACTTTTTTAATATCATGAAAATCTTTTCAGTTTCATTCGCCAATGTAAATATGTAGTTTAATTTTATTTCTTTTATCAATATTTGTAGAAAATTAAGTTCTATTTTCCATTCATATGAGTATATTATTATTTATATTGTTGTATTAAGCAAATAAATTATATCAATAATTGATGAATTTTTTTTTTAACCCTTTAATAATCATTACAAAAGGTTTTTTTAAGATTAACTACAATTAATCTATATATACATTAGAATTCCCAACAAAATGACTCGGTTATCACAAGGGAGTTTTATTTGTTTGCTTGGAAGGATTTCTGTCAATGTAATGATATTTATTTCCTTTTGGTCTTTGATAGCTGTCTCTTTTATCACAATTTAGAAGCATATTGCGCGTAAATCTGTTTGTACCTGTTATTTTATGGTAAACTTAAATGTAAAGTACAAAAATTAACATTTTTGACATATTTTAGCTTTTTTATTTTTTTTATTTCCGTAAATGCAAGAGAGTTGCAAAGGCTCACAAAGAGATATGTGAAGTTTATGATACTGATTGCCTAACAGACCGCACGTATCAGAATTGGTGTAAAAAATTCCATTCTGGAGATTTTTCACTCAAAAGTGATCATCTTTTGGTCGATTTACCGAACGTGATTGAAGAAGGCCAAATCAAAGCAATAATTGAATAATTGATTGTCATGTAACTATGCAAGAGACTGCAGAAAGTTTAAATGTATCACACACAACAATTGAACGTCATATTAAATGTCTTGCACCGTTAAGAAGCTCGATATTTGGGTTCTGCATGAATTGAGAGAAATTCACTTACTTGCGATCTGCATCTCAAACGAATTTCTATTTTTTATTTTTGAAACGATCTGTCATTGGTGTTGAAAAAAGGACCGTCTACCATAACATCAATTGAAAAAGATCATGGTCCAAGTCTGATGAACTAGTACAAGCCATATCGATTTTTTTTTTGAATTCATAAAAAAAATATTATGCTGTAAATTTGGTAGATTACAAAAATGTTATGTATTTTTAACTACTTCTAAGGAACGAATCGATCAGTTCAGATGTTAATGTTGACAAATAATGAAATTAGAGAAACTAATAAAAGAAAAAAGGCCAGAATTGACAAATCCCAAAGGAATCGTGCTCCACCACGACAATGGAACGCTTCACACTATTTAGCTAACTCAAAATAAACAAGTCTTTTTTATGCGAAAATTTCAACTTAGGAATGATGTTTATAAATATATATCATTTCTTTTTATATATCATAAGTCATTTCTTTCTAGCTTTTTTCTCTTCTTTCATACGTTTCACTAATTTGATTTGCTTTTCATATTTCAGTTTGTCAAAGATTTGTTTATTTAATCTGTTTAGGTCTATCCTGTTTGAATGCCCCAACAAATTTAATTCTATTTCCCTTTTCGTTATTTCTAGATTTCTTGATTTTGGTAGATCTCGTTTATTGAATTCAGTTTGTATCTTTCCTTTGGTCCCTTTGGACTACGGATTTTCCTTAGAAATTTTTTTTCGATCTCGAGCAATTTTTCAAAGTCGGTAAGGTGTAATGTTTTAATACCATATAAAATTACCAGTTTTACTACAGTCTACTATGTCTTAATTTCCCGAGCTTGAAAAGATTCTTCTTATTGTAGATGTCTTTGGTGATAAATCTAAACTTCTCTGTAATCTGTTGTTAAGCGATGCGTTATCTGCTTATAATCTATCCTAAATACTTAAAATTGTTGTTAACATTTATCTTTCCGTTTTTGTCTCTGTTGTCTTTTGTGTGAACTAGTTGATGTTCGTCATGCTTTCTATGTCGGGAAAAAATATCTGGAAGCCTGCGTTTTGGGCTACTTTTTTAATTTTTCTATTTGTGCTATTGTGTCTTCTTCAAATTCATGTAAAAAATTTAGTAGTCAGCAAAGGCTAGACATTTTATTTTGGTGTTTTGGTTTTTGGAGCTGATCTTCACACACGTATAATTTATCTGCCAAACTGTTTTCTCTATTTTGACCAAGTCCAAATTGAATATTATATGTGATACGTGAATCCATCATCTTATATATATATATATATATATATATATATATATATATATATATAGTAATTAAGAAGTATTTAAAATTAAAAAAAATAAATTCAGATTTTAAAACTTAATCAGTCAAGGTCATGATTGATATTCGTTATTACATATTTTCAGCCCAACAACTACCCGAACGGAAGAAAAGTCTACAAAAATAAGTTTCTTTTTGTAAAATCTGGCCAAATACTACAGTTTATAATATTAATAAATATATAAACTATAAAAATATGTAGAATTAAATAAGTTTATTTTGTTTAATATATTCTATTAATTACTTACTTTTGTAAGAAGCACAATTTCCTGGTGGAAATAGTACTGTCTTCAAAATTCAAAGAAAACAAGTGAATTTAGCTTAATTCTAGTAAAAATAAGGACAAAAAGGAACAATACTCTAAAAATTACAAAGTTCATTAAATGAATAATTTACTGCCTTTACTTCGTACAAATGAAAAAAAAAATCGAGAATACTATTAATATTTAATTAATTCTTTTTACAGAGCTTTTCATGTAACATTCATTTTTCTTGTAAATTTTTTTTTCCTTTTAAAACTTGTTTTTTCGGTTTTATATTTAGCTTAGTTTCTTTGTTTTTAACTCTTTTCTTTAATTTTTCAAACTTTAGTCATTTAACTTTAGTTTTATCATCACATCTAAATAACTGAGATAAAAAAACTACTTCCTTTTTACTTTCGAGATAAAAGTAATTATCACCCATCTGAATATCTTATTTCATTTTTGTTTTCATGGGTAGATTATTTTTAATGCTCATTATTATTGTGGTTTGTTTTCTTTTTCTTCGCTGTTTTAAAGATGTTTTCTGTATTGTTTTGGATATTATTTTTATCTATTATTATTATTTTTTTTTTTTTTAACTTAAATATTTCTATTTGATAACTGATTTAGCTATAAGGAGGGTGAGGTGATTTTCATGTTTACTTTAATATAACTTTCTATCTTTCTTCGTGTGGAAGGGCGAAATAGTAATTTTTGGCAACAATATGTTTCCAGAATAACAATAACTATTACAGTTTTTACATAACTTTACTCTTCATATATTTTCTGAAATCCTCTCCTAATAAAAAAAAATCAATTAATACTTTTATAAAACAAATACTGCAGTATTGTCAAGTGAAGTTCAAACTGATAGGATAACAAAGGCCAAATAATTAGATTATTTATATTTATCTTGTTGGACCGAAAATTTAAATATAATTTATCAAGAAATGTAGTAAATATTTTTAGTGCTTGGTGACACTTTTTGAATCTTGTAGAGTGTTATTCGAGAATTTTCAAAAATATCGACCAAATCATGAGCAAGTTTGTTCCTAATTTACATTTAATGATTATGTTTTCATTTCAGCCATATAGAAAAATTCCTTGATTAAAATCAAAATTCCTCGATCTGAGCCGTATAGAAAAATTCCTTGATTAGAAAATATACTTATAATCTCTTGTGTATATAATATTATTTTTAATGTTCATATGAATAAGCGGAAATAATTTTTATTATTATAGCAGATACATTAAACAATTAAGCAGTTTAGCTTATTTTGCATATATATTATAGAAAATAGGGTTTGAAAGTGAAAAGTGTAATATAGGTATGCATGCACGTCTTTCATCGAAAGATCGCCACTGAGGTTTTGAGTTTTCATTTCTAACCGTTGCTAGCAAACAAATATAAGGAGTTTTAGTTACATTACGTTAGTAGAATATTGCTGGCATCGCAAAGTTGTTTTACTTCTCTCACGAATCGCGTGAGCATATACTATATACAAACACACACACACGCACACAGATAAAGTAAAACAGACCTGTCAGCACCCGGTACAGTAAGTAGGCGCTAAGTCGAACACTATCGCTTTCTCTCTTTACCTCTATTACAAACAATCTACGCTATCTTTTATTTTTATTTCCAGTTTTTCATTTGTTTTTATTAGGTTAAAACATGGCCAGTTTGTATATTGATTAATATAACTTTATTTAATTTGTAATTTTTATTGTTATGAAATTTTAATCACGCATTCTTGTATGTGTTTAAACAACACACATAGACACTCAAATTGCTGTGTAAAATTGAAGCTAAGTAAATTTATGAATGTATATATAGTTAAGTAAGAATTTTATTAAAATATTTAGCTAATAAAATTAGATTTTCATATAAAATACAACTATTTATCGATAAAAATTCCAATTGATATTCCATAAAGTGTCTATAGAATTGTAAGAGGTAACAAAATTGAAAACTAAAACATAAAAATCACTGTGATATTTTTTTTAAGTAATTATAATTCATTAATATAGAACAGAACAAATGGCCGATCCCTAGTAACGGCTATTAAGATGGGAATTTCATCCCGTGTAAAAAATTTTGTCTAATGGAACTCGAATCCAAAACATTCGTATTAAAGGCTAAGTTTTTATTAATCTACAATGAAGACTGACGGAAAATGAAATTCTGAAAAGGTCGTATTCTGAAAAAAAATCGTTTTTTTTTTTTACAATACCATCAATGTAAATTAAAAATAGACGCTTTTATGTGACAGAACAAATGTATGAAATGTGAGATTTTATTATACCAGATATGAAATATTTATTATGAAATTTCAAAATAATAATTATATATTTATATTTTTATTATAAATGAAATGCCTAAAGGTTGAAATTTTTAAAATACTCTCGGAATTCTAGCTCTAAGCCAACGTCCCTTTGGCTCTATGGATGACGTAATTCTTATTTGTATCCACTGGTAATCCATTCAAATTGTCATTTTCTCTGTTTCTTAAAAAAAAATAATGATAATAAATAAAAACGAAAACGGAATAACTAATTCTTCTTACCTCCATTTATATTTATTAACCTAATATGCCACCGGTATGATGCAATAATTTTGTTTATTTAGGGATCTCTTTTCTCTTTGGTTCTTGTATAGTTTAATTATTTTTATTACTACCGTATATTGTTAATATTTTTTTTGTTTTTTAATTATTTCTTTAATTATTCCTTATTTTCGTAATTTTTTATATTATAAATTTGTACTATAGTAAATGAAAACAGTGTATTTTCCAACTAAGCGCGGATCTACTTGTCTTAGAGGAAACATTTTCATGAAAAATTTGTAACAATTATTTAATTGCAAACGTTGTTTATTTTATGTCTATTCTTTGTTGTTAATAGAAATAAATTGATAAATATATATCAAATATTATTAACTGTTTCTCAAATTTTTGTTAATGTAGAATTTTCTATAAATACATAACCCCTACTTAAGTGAAATATTAAATATTCTTGATTTAATATTTCACTAAAATTTATTTTTCTAAAATCATTTTAGCTGCTTGTAAGATAACAGTTTTATTTTTCATTTCTTTATACATTTTCAAACTCAGTTTACTAATAAACATTATGTCATGACACACGACTAAATTATTATTTCAACTTTTAATAAGAAATAACTTTTATTTAAAAATAGTTAAATAACAGTTAAAAAAGATTAATTTCAGAGTTTTTCATTGGTCTCAGGTGTATTTATTTGAAAAACAGTACTTCTTCAGCTTTTTGAAGACAAATTGAATTAGACTGCTTTCGTGAAAAAAGATCTGATACCAAAGATGTAATACTTTCCTGTCATTGGTTATTTATTCTTTTATACTGTAGTGCAAAAGTATGTTACATAAAAGTAAACTAAAAAATGTTTAAGGAAATTCAAATCGATACTTTTAAACTTTGGCCGGTCCACCAACGCCAATATTTCCCTTTTTTTTTGGGGGGGGGATCATTTGCACAACTACTATGTCTAGGAAGACAAAAAAATTCTGTTAAGAAATATATCACGTAATATTAATCACGTAAAAAGATAGGTTTTTTCAATTTTTAAAGAAGGAGAAAATTTGGGAGTAAAATTTAAAAACAAAATTGAAAGAAGCGTGCAAGTATTTACTGAATTTAAAGTGGAGTTATATTTGCAAAATTTCGAAAAAATCGATTCACAAAAACTATCTACTCCACTCCCTGGAGATATTGAACCAGAATTATACTAAAAAATCGTCCCACATTTACGAGTTTCTGCATAAAATTTCGTCATCAGTTCATTAATCAAATTTTATTAAGCTTCTAACACGCCAGTATACGTTTTACACATTTTCATATCATACCCCCTCAAGGGAGGGGTTTCATACCCCTGCACTTTTTTTTTGTTTTTTGGAGTCCCTGGTGAAACGTTGAGAAATGACAAGAAATTCCTAACCCATTTTCGACAGATTACTATACTTTCTTGTAGTACAGTTCTAGAGCTGTGAAGTCAGGAAAGTAAAAAGTGAAAAATAAAGTTAAGCATTCTTACTATTATCTAGCTTGTTATTTACAATCAAAATCATCGGCAAAGATACAATTCGATAAATATAAATGACAATAAAAATTATAAGGAAGAAAATAAGATTTATGTATATTGTAACTACAAAAAAAAAAAAAAAAAAAATCTATAATAATTATCAATCTTAAATTTCAAATTAACTTAATTTCAATTTCGGCATAATTTAGTTCTTTCTGCCGTAAACACGCACATTAAGATGTAAATTCGTACAAACGGTCTTTTTCTAATAATAACCATAATTATTTATTTTGCATTGTGTTTTAAAATGGGCTATTTTAATAACGTTGTTATTGATTAAATTTTCCATTATTCATAGTATATATTAGACAAACATAATTATCCTTTCTTCATCTGGATACCATTTCGACCTCTATACTGGACTAAACCTCATAAAAAATAAAAATATAAATCATTTAACATTGTTAATCTTTATTTGTTTCATCTCTTTAAATTATTTAGCCCATAGGCTGGTCTATTGGTAAACTCATTGTTGCAAATCATTTGTTTAACAGCTGATTTTCGAAATCAAAGGTTTTGAGGTTCAAATCCTAGTAAACCTTTGTTATTTGTATAAGGATATGAATACTGACTATTGGATACCGGCGTGATTTGGTGATTAGGGTTCAATTAACCACACATCTGAGAAATGATAGGAATAGATCCGTACAAGTCTATACTCATGTACATGTCCTACATATCATCCTCATTTCATTGGACCATGGGGAGGGGGTTGATTTTTGTTCAGGTAAACAGGTTGCAACGTACACATTATTAACAAGTAAGGAATAAAAAAGAAACTATCAAAGCGACATAAATTATTGTTTATTAGTTAAAATCAAAAGGTTCTTAGAATGTATGATTCTGTTTTTTTTTTTTTTTTTTTGGTTTTTTTTTTAATACATAAATATTTTTAGCAAAAGTCTCATTAAAAGAATGAAATTTTAAAAAATCAAAAGAAAATCATTGCTTGAAATTCAAGGAAGGTTTTCAGATATTTTAAAAATTTATTATGCACTTTTTATTCATTATTTATAAACTAGGGACATGCTCTTTATTATATAATAAAGGTTTTAGGTGATCACAAATGTATAAATTACTTTTAAAAATGTAATCAAAGCTCCCATTAAAATTGTTAAACAATTTTCTTTTAAGTTTTAGAGAGCTTTATCGGGTTAAATTTTTCCTTAGTTTTCTTTTTAATAAATTCATAATAAATATGTAAATAAATAAAAACTTGTTCTTCTCATGTGTAGAATGGAACCGTTTACGTATATATTATATATATTATTTTAAGAGGAGCTATATTTTCGGTTGAGGGTTTAGGTAATTTCAAAATGGAAATTTCGTTTAAATTAATTTTAACTTAGAATGTGATATCCGGAAAAACATACAGACACATATCAGGAAGTTAACTAGTTTGCTATAATTGTGTTCATAAAAAAAAAAAAAATTGTAAATAAAAACCCCTATTATGAGCAATTTAGGGAAGAAACAATATTATTAAAATATCTCTGCACAGGTCCTTCCTGCAAAAAAATTACGTAATGGAAAAGGTTTAAAATACGGTTATATACTGGTGATGAATCATTGTAAATTAAACAACAAACAACCATTTTGTATAAGTAAAATATTTTCAATAAATACAAAAAATTATCTAACACCGCTGCCTTCATGATAAGATAATGTATGTCGTTGAATACATAGTTTATTATATTTATAATTACAATCAGACGGAGAACAAAAAAAAAGTAACTGTGTCTTGGCTGCACATATCGAGTGAAAATTATTTTATCAAAGTTCCTTGCCATCTTTAACTTAAATACCATACGATAATTATAATTGTTGATGTTATTATATTAGATGCTTTGTGACGTTGGTTGTAAGTACTTGGATCATGTAAAAATGTTAAAAGTCAAGGTGGGAAAACTAAAACTATGAAAGATTTGAGGAACAGTGTTTTTTAATTGCCTTGTTTACTTCGTTGAATAAATTTTTTGTACATCTGTATGCAAATCTTTGTGAAATGTAAATAATATTCAGTGATACAAGTGAACATTTATTCTGTTTGCTTTTAAAACTTGCTATCTTATTAATCATAGTGAAAAAAAATGATAATTATTATACAACTATTTGTTTTTCACAAGCATTCATTATGAGTCAAAATTATAAGAAACTCCGTGATAGAAAAGTTAATAAACAGATTTTTCACTTTTTATGAAAAACAATACATTTTATTCGCCGTCTATATTCGATCAGAATACAGTTAAAATATATTATAATTTTCTATATTTAAATCACATTTATTATAAAATTACATAAATTAAATTTATTTCAGTTTAGTAATTCATGAAATAAATCATCAAAATTTATACAGGAAAAAATGTACAATAATTACCATTAAAATACACTATAAAACTTTAATCAGTTTGTTTTAAGAAAATTATAAATATTATTTTAAATTGTTAATATATATATATTTATATAGATTCTGAAGTTATTCTGTATACACAAATGAAAATAAAATATACTATTATTTAATTGTATTTTAAATATTTAGCTGACGTTTCAACACGTCATATTTTTATCTGTAGTGATTGTACCTTGTACACGAGTACGTTGTGATGTTACAGAGAAATGGGTAATTGAACATTTTAAGATGTTTTCACTTTAATGGCTTTATCAATTAATTACTGAGTAAAGATATTTATTATAATGTAAACCGTTTGAAGAAGTATATCAGGGGAAGAAAATTTAGATTGCGTTTTTTAGAAAATTGACCATCATTAAAGTATTAGATAAACTGATCTGAAATTGAAACAGCGTAACAAAAGTGTACACTACAATATAAATTTCGGACTTTTTATATTTCTCATGTAATTGATGTAGATTTTCAGCATTCCAATATCGACTAGTCTGCTTATTTAATTAGCAGTTCAGGTGAAAATGAGCTTTATCTAACGTAAGCATATGGTTGATGAAGTTTTCATAACCATTCAAACACTGAACAGTTTCTTGAAAAAAAAATTATACAAGCAACCAAATCAGCATTTTTTAATGCTTGGGCAATTTTTGTTTCATAGCTGTGAAAATTTAAGTCCTTAAGTCGGGGTCATCAATGATTAACAGTAATTCAGTGCTATTTGCGTAACCAAATGTCATTAAATTACTGACAATATACCATAAAGTACAGCGCCTTAACTCAAACATCAAAATAGTAACCAAGCGTAAAAATTTTCTGGCTTCACTGCCGTGTCCCGAATAAAATAAAATCTTACTTGTTATTAAAGTATTCTTTACGTACTATTATAGTAATAAGTAGAACTCAGATTTTTTTATTTATTAGCAATGAATAGGGTAAATAGGTTTTAATCATTTTCCACAAATAAAACAAAAAAAGGTTTTTTGTAAACGATGAATTTACTGCACATGAAATTTAATAAAGGAAATGATAATATAATTTTATCTACTAACTGCTTCAATAGTACCAGTCACTGACGAAGTTCATAAAAAGTTTAAGTTAAAAACTAAACAAATAGAATAGTAAAGTAGATATTTTGTCTACCACATATTAAACAGAGAAAAATTTTTTTTAAATAAATCCCTTTCACCAGAAAGAAGGATAAAAAGTTTTTAAAATAATAAAATAAATTTAAATACATTACTGTAATAAGCTTGAGAAAAAAAAGTTGCGATGCTAAATAATAATAATAATAATAACGATAATGATAATAAATCAAAATACAAACTCAATTTCAAAAACTAAGTAATTTATGTTAAATATTTAGAGAAAATTTATTTTATTTGAAAATAGATTGCGCGGTGTCAAACAAGTTTAAATATTGCAGTTTGGAATATTTAAGCGTAAATAAATTATATGCTTTAATTGAAAACCATTTGACGTTTACTAAATCCAAGCTCTGTTTGCAGTAAATCATATAAGTTGTATTAACGTTTAAAATGAAGCAGTCCAGTTTATTACAATATTTAAGCAGAACTATCGATGTAAAAGTAAGTAAAACTTACATTTATAAGCATTTTACGCATAAATATTTATTTAGTTTTAAAAAATTAATTGTATTTACTTTTTTTTTTAAATCGAAAGTGTTTAAAAAAATACCAACTTTTAATTCAAATTATTTCATTGTGATTTTGTTAATATTACTGAATGGGAAGTAAATATTAACACTTTTTTGTTGACAATATAAAATTGCTTGGTGGATAATAAATAACATGAAAGGAATCACATTCTACCACTTATTTATGACAGTAATTTCCTGAATTTTCCTTTATTTCAAAAAAAAAAAATAATTTTTCATGGGATATAATTAAAATTATAGAACTCATTGACTAAAAACAAAACTTATAGAAAAACAAAGCAATTTTTTAAAATTATACAACGGCAGAATGAAAATAGAACTTGAATTAACTGACCAACATAATACTTAACATTAGTGTCTCGTTAATGTGTTTAATAACTTCTACTATATTTATAAAATCTCACTAACTCAATGTTATTTGATCCGATATCAAGCAATAGCTATCTCTGAAAGTTTACATTACCATTATTAAAATAGCACACATACAAAACTTAATAGGTATAATGACAATGAAATGAATTCCTATGGCCTTTTTTTTAAGCCAAATTTGTCATTTAATATCAGCACTGTCCAGTAATAATAGTGATTTCACTTCTAGTACTAGTAATAGTTTACTGTAGTACCTAAACTAATATTGTCAATAATTTTTGGGAAGCAATGAACTACACAGCTTAAGGCAAAATCATTACTGCATTTTTTGGTATTTACCAGCAATTTTATTTTTTTATTTAAAACAAAACAACTGTTAAGTTAGATATTATTTCAGAGAGATGAGATGAAATGACATTTTTGCAGCGTGTGAAAAAGATGACATATCTGACCGGTATTCATAAGGCTATGACTACACCACTCGCGCCCATGAGGCCAGTAATAATTATACACTTAAAAGTTAACACATCAATAAAAAGTACACACTAGATTAACACGATCTTACCTAATGGTACCATAACAATCAACTAAAGCATTATCCCCTCCCCTCATAAGAATGCAAAACATATACTAGTAATATTAGTAGCTTTATAGCAACTCTAGCGAAAAAAATAATACATTATTAAACCCATAATAAAATCAGTTAAGTAAAAGAAATATACTCAGTGTAATATTTCAAAAATTTTTTTTTTCTTGTAAGTACTTATTTTTTATTCCAGTGTGTTAATAATTTAAAATATTTTTCTACAAATCTTTATATTTTCTTAAAATTCTTGTAATTTTTTTTGCATAAAAAAATATGCATATATATATATATATGTTTTTACAATACTTCATAGAAATGAGTATTCAATACATGACATTTCAACTATTTTTCTTTTAATACTTTATAAATTTTCCTCTTTTTTTTCAGCTTCTAATTTGAAACTATCAGTTATTAGCTATAAGCTATAGCTATTTATAACTATATAAGCAGTTAGCTTCTAAATTGAAGTTATAAGTATGTTATATGATAAACTGTCACTTGAAATAGGTCAATTGAAATGGTAATCCTTAACAAGTCAAAAACAATATGGATAAAAACAATAACTTATGAAGTAACTTGTTAACATTTGATAGTGTCCGAGAATATGATTAAATACAGAATTAATACATATATTCATACAATTAATCAAGACGAGTACCTAAGTAGAACAACAATAATTAACACATAAACTTTAATATAACCAGATTGAGGAGGATACAAATCTCAAAACAAGGCGTTCAACTTCTGGTCGAACGTATGGAATTCCTTGATAATTGTATGTCTCATATTCCTCGCGAACCACGACGCTTGTGTTAAGATATTTTATTCTGAAACCGTTGAATGATTGAATGATCCATCGTTGATGAACTGTTGAATGATCCACATTCGCGTTAATGGTAGTTTAATTCCGCAATCTATACCGGCTTCAAGAATGTCTTATATAGCAGAACCTTGTTAGACAAAGACACTTGAGTTCCCTTACCCAAAATTAAATTCATCCTTTTAAACTTAATATCAACCAACTTCCTTTTTGCCTTTTATATATATATATATACTTCTATTTAATTAAATAAAGCTGTTTTAAATAAAGTCCTGATGAACTAACTTTTATACTT
>JAAAKQ030110322.1:2586-14091 GCA_010016005.3 Zanna intricata
TATATAATTTTTAAAACTTCTTGAAAGTGTATAAATAAATAAAATAAATAAAAAATAATTATAAAAAGAAATAAAATCTTTAATATAACACTGTCAACCTTATGATTAAAATCCTTAAAAAAAAGTATAAATCTGATTATTATGTATAAAAATATAAAATTGAATTATTGAATATTTTTCAAAAAAAAAAAAAAAAAATATATATATATATATATATATATAAATGTCATACATAATTATTTTTGGGTACGTGAAAATATTTGTGCTAATAACATCATTATAAATGAGAGTAAATTCTAGGGAAAAAAAACAATAATTAATTAATATTGGCAAAACAATATTGAAAAATAGGTTTAAAAAAATAAACATTCTCCAGTGGATTTGTTAATTATTGACAGCCATTAAAGTTTTAATTTTATTTATAAATTCTATACTGTAAAAACGGCGGTTAAGTAATTTTTTTGTTATTGTTTTTATAACATTTAAAAATATAATATTTTAAAAGTTTCGCATAACATTATATTTTTATGAAATTTTTTTGTATTAAAAATGATTTCTACCAGTAATAATGTATTTTATGAATCAGATATTTTTTTTTTGCAAATTAACTTAGGTGTGATCAGTAATAAGAAAAAAGAAAAAAAGCTTTTAAAGAAATTAATATATATATATAATACCATATTTATTATAATGTAAATATTCAAATTTTTATTAAGGTAAATATTTACATTACAAATACATTTCATTTAAAACCCTTCAACAATAAAATACTTCATTGTAATTAAGTACTTAGTTTAAGTACTTAAATGCCTTGTGTACAGTCTTTAAGTTAGTGTTTTATTATATAATTTATATAAGTACATACATGAATAATAATTTTATTTTTATTCTTTTAATCCTAATATTAATTATTACAAATAAGTATGTTTCTACGTAAAATTATTTACAATCTAAAACAATTTTTTTTTTTTTTAATTTATTACTATAAAAAGAGTATTAATAATATCTATATATAAAAAAAAAACTACATTTATAAATAGCATTAAAGGCACCACTCTACAACATTTAATATCTAAATTAATAAATAATAAATTATTTTGATATATCTAAAATATAATTTAATTTGAGAATAAAACTGGTTTTTTTTTGTTTTTTTTTTTTTTTTTTAAATTACGTAAAAATTAATTCTTTACCATATAAAAATTAATTGTATAAGAATATAGAATATTTTAAAAATTCGTTTATAAAAATTTTTATTTTTTAGAAAAAAAAAAAAGTTTACGTACAGTTATCAAAAAAGTATGTCTATATAAATGTTCATAAATAATTATTTCTAAAAAAAAAATTTTAATAAAATAGTGTCTTATTTATTATAACTAATTTGTTTAAAATAGTATACATTAAATGTTATTATTTGCTGTAAGTTATTTTTCATATACATCATGATGTAAGTGGATTTGTTAAATATTTCCATGGCAACCAGTAAGTAAGTGTAAGTAGTGGGGATGATTTAATCCAATCATATTTTTCCTAAGCTTCACGAGACAATATGGCGGCTTGACCTATGTATTTGCATTCTTTATTATAATTATAATAAAGAATATCTTTAATAAAATTAAGTAAATATTTTATTCATATTATTTTTTTTCGTCTTAATGTACATAACTGATTAATTATATATTTATTTATAAACAATATATAGAAAATTTTAATAAAATTCTTATCAAGTATTTAACCCTACGGCAGTGTTTTCTATTTTTTGTTACAGATTTTGAATTAAATTGTCCCCTTATTATTCTGTTTTAGATATGGCTATGTTACATAATACTTAATTTATCCATCTACATCATTGTATGATTATAAGAAAATTTATAAAATGGTATATTTAAAAATTAATTAAAGATAAATTCTTTTCTTTAATAGCAATCTAATGTCAAATAAAATGCTACGTACACATTTAGTAACATACATTTTTAAATAATAATAATAAAGATTATAGGTATAAAATATTTTGATGTCATTTTTTTTAAATTCAAAATAACACTAACAGATATTATATCTTAATAAAATAGGTAACATTTTTTTTTTTTTTTTTTTTACTAATCTTATCATTAAAATAAATTAGTTTTACGTCAGATGTAAAAGAAAACGAAAAAATAATTTTGATAGCTTCTTAACATTTAATTAAAATTAAACTAAAATGTGGAAAAAAAATCTTTTGCATAATTTTCTGGTTATCTGCATAATTATTTTATAAAATAAAAACAAATAACTAAACTCAATTAAGAAGCTATAGTGTAAGATTATTTTAATCACAGTCGTTACAAAGAAATACTATTACTTCTACCGTATTTTTCCTTTTTGTATGACATACAAGATAATAAATCTTTTATTCCCTTCCTTGTTATTTTGCGATTAGTCTACATTTACTATTATTGGTGGGAAATTAAGATGGTAGGGAAACATATAATGTATTATTGGCCTCCCAGTTAACCAATCAGATTCTATCCGGTAGAAGCAAGTTATAGAATTTTTTTTTTTTTTAATGAAAAAAACAGATTTTTTTTCATGTTTTTCAAGTGATTTTACTATTAATCATTTTGAAATTTTATTTCAAATCCAATCGCAGATTTTTTATTCTTGTTAAAAGTAAGTTATTTAATTATTTTTATTATTCAGGATAGTAATATTAACAATTGGTTTAAGAACTAAGGAACCTCTATTTTAAAAATAAAGAATGATCAATTAATTAATTATTATACAAATTATTTATGTAAATTTAATTATTCTATTTAATTTTCATGTCTGGTTACAACGATAGCGTCAGAAGGTTATTATTTTTATGTTACTTTTTATAATATTGCAACTTAATTTCTGCATAACAAATGAATTGTTAATTTTCCAAACCATAAATATAAAAAAAGCTCAAAAATACACACAATATATATTATATATGTATACAAATTAAAAAGATGTACAATTTTGACATTTAGGGTAATTTTACTAATTACATATATGTAAGATTTCACTGAAGCAAGCTAATAAATCATGGAGCTAATTGAAAACAATATTATTTATCTTTTTCTTAACGTGAAAATAATTACTTAAGAAAGTAATTTTAGGGTTACTGTATAATAATTAAAGGTTACGCTTCAGAAAATTAAAGAAAAATATATAAGGTCATTCAGTGTATAGTAACTAGGTATAACTGCTGCACTCTGTTATACCATCATAGCATACGATGATAAAAGTCAAGTTATGCATCCGTTAGCGTACGTGAAAAAATTTATTACTAGTTTAATTATTTAACTGAAATACATATTAATGCATTAAACATTTGAAACTAATTATAATTGTTACTTTTGTTATTTAAGTTACGCTTTTTAATGTAAATAAATTTTATTTATTACATTAAAAAAAATTTTAATTTAAAATTAACGCAATTAATTTATATTGTAGGTTTGTTTAATACACACCCACTAATTAAATAGTGACAAAGAAAATAAAACAATTTTAAAAAAATAGTTTTTTAAATTAACTAACTAAAAAAAGGTTCAAGTTAATAATTATAACACTTACAAGTAATAATTAATATTTTGTTAGGGTTAACCTAACCTAATTGTATCTTAGAAACCAATTAGAAAGTTCTAAATATTTTAAAGGAAGTAAATTGTGTACACAATACAGTGTGTTATTTATAAATTAAATTTTTTCAGAGCTATTGAGGACATGTAAAAAATTATTAACGGTTAAAAGCAATTCATTTATAGTTTCATTACGAATTTACTGTGAAAGTATCGCTACGTAAATTTTAAACCGACCTTTCCAGAATAAGAGTTACTAATTCTTTCCCATCAATTGCTTATCAATAGTAATTTTTTAGTTTCTAAAACTCTCAATCTCTGATATATATTTGGTATCCTAAATGATTAAATTACTTTTTATAAATATTGTCGGCTTGACGATACTTTTTCATTTTTTTTTTCTTTTCTACTACTACCAACTTTGTTTTAATCTGTATTTATGGCTGTAATCTCGGTTTCACTTCATTACCTATTATTACTTAGTATCTTATTCACATAACAGGATACTAAGGGAGAGGTGTTCCACCATTCAACAAAAATAAAGTGATCTTTTAGAGTTTTTCAATCATAAATTCTTAGACGATGATTATATATTTTTTAACATTATTTTGTCAACAAGTGAATTTACCAACAGAAAATTAAAATTTACCATAAATTACGTAACAGTAGATTATTTTAAAGTCATGATCATCGGATTATGATTTTTATTTTGTATAAAAGCATACATAAATTTCATAATTTTTTGGTTTTTGTAAAAAATAGAACTTTATGAAGTATTAAAAAAAAATACGAGTAGTAATTTTTTTTTTGAAAACTGAAACTATTGATTTTAAAATTATACACTGAATTTTTATTATTTGAAGAAAAATATAATTTTTAAACATTTGTATTTAATAATATACATATATATAAATATATTTTTTTAACTTATAATCCACAGTCCTATTAACAATTAAAGTTATTAGCAACTATCAGTGTAATGTAATTATACCAGTAAATGTGTAATCTTGAACAAACACAGGCCGATCATTCCTGAGAGGTATGGTTAATTGAAAAACCTAACTACCAAGGAACATCCAAACCCCCTTAGGGGAAGACACCCACCTTGTGACGTTCCTGTCACCATACCACCCCTCCCGTTCCTAGCCTTAAAGGGTTTTACCAGGAGTCGTCTTATTGACTACAAACTGATTACATATTTTAGTCACCAGCCTGGCCTCATTTGGGGTGCCACCGATGCAGATAACTACCAAGGAACACCTGTATCCACCTTAACTAACTACCTTTATTAACTAACTACCACCTAAAATAACTACCTTTATTAGGATTTGAACAATAGAAATCTCGATTTCGAAATCAGCTGATTTAAGACGACGAGTTAACCACTAATTCATTCCAAATTTCAATAAAAAAAAATTATTTAGTTATTTAATTGATACATTAAAAACATCATAAAAAATAAAATGTAATTTCAAAGTGTAAATATTAACATTAGAATTACCGTAAGAATTTATTTATACAACCTATAAAAACCAAGAGACCAAAAATTTGGTCTCGTATTTGAAATTTGGTCTTACAATAAAATATATATATCATTAAAAAATTGTAACACAAAACATAAACAATACTAAAATTTAAATAATAATAAATTTAAAATTCTTGTTATACATTTTCGAGTTATGAAAAAGTAAAAAATTCGTCTATTTTTATAAATAAACGACAAATTAAACTTAATGTTCTTTTAGGTGAAAAAAAAATTCAACAGAGAAGAGTACACTGAAGAAAGAAGAGCTCAAAGAATGAGAAACTTCTGCAAGAAAAGAATCTATATGAAATTATATTTTCTTGGTATGTTTAAAAGCCTATCCGCAGAGAAAAAAAAAAAAAAATTGGTATAAAATAAATTCATGGAATTCAAAAATCACGATATAAATATACACATGAAAGTATTGTCTGTTTAAAAAAAATAATCGTAATTAATAAGTTCTAACTTATTTCTGTAAAGGACTTAAGTAATTTCAATACGTTTACTTTTAGCTCAGATTACATTTTCGTTAACAACTGATTATATATATAATAAATTAGCTCAGATTACATTTTCGTTAACAACTGATTATATATTTAAACGTAATCAATCGATTGTAACTATTTTTTTTTTTTTTTTTTACATCAATATTTTGAATTTTATAATAAATTATATGATTTCTAAAATTTTGTGTTATTTTTAAACTAAATTCCTGGAACTAATAAAAATAAATAAATATAAAATTTTATTAAGTAATTCTCTGTCACTCTTCATACGGGAAAATTTTAATGAGAAATATTTTTGTTTAAAGAAATTCAGTATACACTATAATATTATACCTAATTAAAATTACTATACCAACAAATCTATTAAAATGAGTAGGATTAAATTTAAATTTAAAAAAATTCAAATTACGGTTTTTTTTAATAACAAAAATCTAAATTTGATATAAAATAATGCATATCTCAATTAAATAAGTTGATTTAAAAAAATAAATTTATAGATTTTTAATTTATAGATTTTCCCATTTAGGAGCCAAATCTTCGCCAAAAATTTAAACATAAGAGTAAAAAAAAACTTTATAAAAAATGTTACATAAAACATATAAACTATTTATCTTGTTATAATAAGTTGGAAAAATAAAATATTGATAATCGATAACTATAATATTAATTAAAATATCGATACCTCGATATCAATATTAAATCAATATAAAAAAAATATCGTTTTTTGATAATTTTATATTACCCATGTTTTGATTGCAAAAATGAAAAAAAAAATTTAATCAAAATATCTGTTAGTGCTATTATTAATTTGAGCATTAAAATTAATTTAAATGTATAATTATAGTTTATTAATAATATTAATATGTACATAAATAGTAAACATATTTAAGGCAACAATCTATGATAAGAAATAGGTTTTTTTGATTTTTCAATAACATATAAAGAATGCGGTTTTCCATTACCCGGGAAATATTTATGGAAGGTTTTCTTACCGGGTCTTCTTGGCCTATAATAACTAACTTTATGATGTACAAAATCATCATTATCATTATCATGACTGTCGATTGTACTTTGTTCTGATATAGGATCCCATAATAATTCTTTTTTAGAATTACCATTTGTTTTACGAGCTATCATCATTTTCTTCATTACTGGTATATTCCAATGATATATTCTTGATGGTTTTCCATTAGAGCTAAAATCGAGACCGATTTTATTGAATGATGCACCTGATGATAATTGTGGTTGACTTTTAAGATTTTCTATGTCATTAAATTGAGGTGAAACTGGTTTAGAATGAGCATAATAATATGGATTCGGTGGTAATTTAATAACAAACATATGTGAATCACCCGGTTGCGCTTTACGTGATTGACTGGCTAATCTTTTCCTGTGATGATTGATCATTGGCGTTTTTATTTTTGCCATACCAATTTTATGCAATAATTCTGAATTTTTCTTACCTTTTTTCAAATTACTACTTATCGGTGTAATTTTTCTACCAGAATTAAATCTTTTTGTTGTATTTTTATTAATTTCACTATGCGATGGTTTTATCGTATCATTATTTATATTATCTTCTGTTTTATGATGTTTAGTTTCTCCTGTTTTACCTTCATCTTCTTTTACTCCTGCTCTTTTTTTTATAGTCTTTTCCTCATTCGATGAAACTAATGTGATCAGCAATATCGTCAAGAATATTGATATCCATAATCTGTAACAAAAATAATTTTAAAATAAATTAGATTTAATAATTTATTTAAATTTTATACACTGATATAACTATAATAGATTATTATTATTATTATACAATTTAAAAATTTAATATTCATATTTTTCAAATAATAATTGTTACAATTAACGACAGTATTGTATCATTCACTAAATTTTAGACTGGAGATTTTATTAATCATATTGTCAATTAATTTAGAAACTTGCGCCCTCTACCCACAAACGTGGATCATGTAGTTATAATTTTTTTTTTAAATTATAATAAAACATCATATATACAGAGTGATCAAAAAGTGACGCAACCTTATGGAAGAATGTTTCCTTCTTTTGTTGAAAGTTTAACTGAGGAAAATTGATTACACAATGCGGCAGAAAATAATCATTATCTCCCAATACAATAGATATTTATGTCCGGAATGCCTTCAGAGAAAAGTATGGTATGAATGAACCAAACAACTCCTCCATCAAGTGGTTTACGACAAGTTCTAAGAGACAGGGAATGTGTCAGATGCAGCCAAAAGTGGTCGACCGAAACGCTAACACCAGAAAAATTGATCGACGTGCAAAAACTCATATTCTTTTAGTCCTAAGAAGTCTATGCGACGTATCTTATTAGTCTGGTCTTTCCTTCGGTAGTGCCCACATCCATTGCGCAGATGTTTAAAGATGTATTCGTGTTTATCACGAGTTGTTATCTGCAGACACTGGGAAACGTGTAGCTTTCTGTCAATGATTCATGTCATCTGTAACGCCAGATGGGGAAGAACACAATGATTGGTTTTGTCTGACCAACCATGGTTCCACCCCACCTTGATGGTTTTACATGAGTGCACAGAATTCACGAATTTGGTGTACGCAAAATCCGTTTCAGCTGCACGAGTCTCCTGTGTACGGACAAAAAGTAAGTGTTTAGTGTGCAATGTCACGCGGGCAAATCTACATTACGTTCTTTTACAGCAGAGTGAACACTGAGCGCTACATAGAAATGGTGTAATAATATGTAAACATTATATCTGCAGACCGAATAGTGTACACGTGGTTTCTGCAGGACAATGCCACGGCTTATGCAACCAACCACACTGACTTTCTTGGATTAGTGTTTTAATGGACAAGTGATTTTAAAGGGTTGTGGCCTCGTTCTCCTCAACTATCTTCTCCTGTCTTTTTTTTGTGGGGATACCTTGTGTGAGAATAAATTTTGTAAGCAAAATTACACCATTCCCGAATTGCAAAGCGAGATTGAACGATGTGGTGCTACAATTCCTAAACAAACGTTACAACATGTGTGTAAGAACATGCAACGTTGTATTCACTTATGTGAATTGCGTAATAGTGCCGTTTTCGACAGCTACTGTAACTTACTCATTTTCCCATAAGTTGCGTCACTTTTTGAATAATCTGTATTAAAAATAAAAAAATTGGACTGAAACTTATTTCCATTCTGTGTGGAAATTTTAATGGACGGATCGGGCTGTTTTTTTATTTTATTCTCTTCGAAATAACCCATAAATATGTCATCAAGCTTTATCAGACCCCTAACTCTAAGTCTCCTCTGAGAAATCCTCAATAAATCTTCATTTATTAATTAGTTGAAGAAATTTCTGTGGTTATTACTAACAATAAAATCACTTTGGAAGTCTGTCGATGTTTGATGATGTATCTGCGGACTATTTCGAGCAAAATATTTTATATTTTGCTCGAAATAAATTTTATTTTTAAAATTAGCCCGATCCGTTCTGTAGAACGTCTGGAGATAGGTTTGCAGCACACATTTCACCTTTGGTAAGAAAGAAAGGAGAAAAACAATGGGTTGGGAATGAGACGTGTTGTAAATTGAATAGATTTTTAGCTGAATTTAAAAAAATATATATAATATTGCTTTTGAATAATAACGCTGCGGAGAACAAGGAGCCACTAATTTTAATATTTAATTTTTAACGTTGAATTCGTAATAAGGGTAGTATGAAGTCAAAAAAAATCGCAATGAAATACAGTGTATTATTGTAAAATATAAAAAAGTAATTGTGATTTTGACAGATTCATTTAACGTACTATTACTAATTAATACAACACAAATTTTTAATAATAATTTTATGATTTATAAAATAATTTTAAAAAAAACCCGTACGAATCAACGCTCTAAAAACAAATTATTTTTCAAATTAACTGAAAAACTTTTCGAAAAAAGTAAGAAATAAGCATTTTGGGATATTTAAATATGTTTTATTAAATAAATGTATAAATAATGTTACTAAATATATATAATGTAAATGTATAAATAATATAATAACAAATATAATAATGTAAATATATGTTATAATATATATGTAAATAATATGTATATAATTGTATATAATGTATAATAATATTATATGTATATAATATATATGTAAATATATGTTTTTATTAAATATATGTTATTTAACGTATTTAAAGACACTTAAATACATCTTAAAGTATTTAAATAAAAACCATTTAGTGAAAGTCTAAAGTCTTTCAATAAATATAAAATTGAACTATTTAAATTTATATCTATACTTATTGAAAATCTATTTATTTATTTTTTTATTGATAGTTATCAAATTCAATTACGTAACATTGTATTTCGCGTATTGAATATTACGCTAAATCAGTAAGTTAAAAAGAAAAAAAAAATTTAATATTTATTTAAGTCATCAAAAATTATTTTAATTTATTAACAGAATTCTTATCGAGATATTATTAGCTTAGATTTAAAAATAATTAATCTTATGGTTAATCTTCAAACGCTTACCGCTGAAAGATTGGCAAGACACTCATATTTTTCCACGGGAACTTTGGGGTTAACGTAATATTCAACTAAATCCCACTTCTTTTTAATATTAAAAAGAAGTTATTAAGGGATAACCCTTAGCCCTCTGTTATTTAAATTATGATTTTCAGATTATTAAATCTGAAAATTAAAATTATATACATATATGGCACGTAATTAATATTAGTTCTAATTTTTTTTTTTAATTTCCATTATTATTATTATAATTGAATAAAGTTAGTAAAATCCACGTGTCAAATGATTTGAATAATATAAATTAAGTAGAATAGATATAGTCAATAAAAAAATTGATTTTATCCCTTCTGTTTGGGAGCACAATGGGATATTGATTAATGACAGAATTATACCTCCTGGTGAGTTGTTTGAATGATAGGATTTTTGTTATTTCTTTTCTTCTACCTGTATTGAATTAGAAAAATTTGCTCCAACTGAGATGTATGAAAGTCAAGTCTTTATTTATTAAACTATATTTCAATTAAAAAATAATGCAATCTCTGTTTAATTAAAATTTAATACTATTTAAATAAAATATAATCTAAAAATGCCGTCCTCCGTGCTTATGTGGTAATTATATCAAGTAAAAAAAAAATAAATAAAAAATAATAGTGTTGGGAAAACGCAATTCGTCAAATTTTAATTATAGATAATGCTTTTAAACATCATAAATATAATAATAAGTAATACAAAAAAAAAAAAAAAATGCACGTTTAAAATTTAATATTTTTTAATAAGTTCGTGGCTGATATGTAAAAAGCAAACATTATAAATGTGTAACGTTTAAATTAAATTAGTTAATGTTTTTAATTTTCAATAGTTTTTTTTTTAACCTCCGGAATCACCGTTAAGGTATATCTTCAGAAGATGAGATGAATGAATTGTAGCGTGTATGAAAAATGCCATGCCTGTCCGGGATTCGAACCCGTGACCTGCGGATGAAAGGGCGAGACGCTACCACTCGCGCCACGGAGCCGGCAATTTTCAATATTGAAATTTATATTCTGTATACTTTTTAACTGAAGTAATGAATACAGGAAATATTTTTCTATTTTATTTTTCACCAATTGCACAGTTTATAACTCGCGCTGCCATTGCATTTCACAATTTGTTAAATTCTTTTTTTCTCATTTCTCCTCTGTACATTTTGTTTTAACCTTGATCTATGGTCTTCAATACCCTGGAATTGATTTTCTGAAAGTTTTTTAAAGATATATTTAATTTCTAGCATTAGGTATCTTTTTTTTTAATTTTTTATTAGCCCATGAATGAGCAAAATTAACAAGTCTGATATCCAAAATCTATTTGAGATTGAGGATCTTTTCCTCCAATTCCCACTCAGATTAGCTGTGG
>JAAAKQ030110333.1:0-14091 GCA_010016005.3 Zanna intricata
AATGAAGAGGTTTTGCGGAAAATCGATGAAAAAAGATGCATATGGAAAAATATAGTTAAAAGAAGAGACAGACTTATTGGCCACATATTAAGGCATCCTGGAATAGTCGCTTTGGTATTGGAAGGACAAGTAGATGGGAAAAATTGTGTTGGCAGCAACGGTTGGAATATGTAAAACAAATTGTTAGGGATGTAGGATGTAGGAGGTATGTCGAAATGAAACGACTGGCACTAGATAGGAAATCTTGGAGAGCTGCATCAAAGCAGTCAAATGACTGAAGACAAATAAAAATGAAACTTTAATTTGAAATTTTTATTGAGTTGCCTTCCTTTTTTATATTGCGTAAAATTTTAAGATGCCAAAATGTCCAAACCTTAAAGGCCATAACTACAATTATTTAAAGACATGCATTATTATATTTTAATTCTTAGTCGTACAATTATTATTTATATTCATGTATTAGGAGAAATGAGTCTTAAGAATTATATTTTATACGTAATTATGTTTTATACTTAAGTCTTTTAGGTTATTTTAAAACGTATGAGATTTATTGTTTACTTAAAATTATTAATTTAATTCACTTTAGTTTTTATCTCTTTATCCCAAAGCAGTCCCGGTTTCAAATTTTCTCAACTGCCTCATAGAGTAATATATATTTTTTATTAAAAAATTGAAGACCTGTTCTTTCTAAAATTCAAGGTCAACGGTGGTGACTATGAAATCAAACTATGTAAACATAGGTTTGTTATATATCATATGAAAGAGTATCAAATAAGATTTAAAAAGAAATTAAGTTTACTGTTCTACCTTAATAAATAACAGTGTTATGTTGACTTAACACTACTTCCGCTGATCAAAATTTGCCACATATTTGCAGGACTCTAAAAATGAAACGGTTTATGACAGAGATCTGAAATTCAGTACATTCTCATAACTCTATTAGCCGTTAATTCGTACCAAATTTCATGAAAATCCCAGTCGGTTAGGTTGTGGGCCTTATTGATTTAACACGGAATGACCCCAAGGGTAAAGCGATTTCCCGTTTCCTTCATCGCAAACTCCTTCATACTGTTAACATATTAGTGTGGTAAGCTCTCCGAAGTGTAGGTATTGAGCCGTAAATCGAACACCTGTTTTTTTTTTTGTTCCCTCTGGGTCGGATCTCCAATTAAGTATGGCACAACCCATTGGGGAAACAACTCACTGTAGTGGGATGCTACAGTGGGAAAGAGGATCAGAACATGGTTCTCAATCTTTATTAATTCTCAATCAAATTTGGACTACTTTGATCTCTTTGGGATCAGTGACTACTTTTTTTCTCTTTTTTGTTCTCGTTCTCCTGGTTTGGGATTGAATCTTGCTTGTAACCGACATCCAGCCCCCAGAGTCGGCTATGTAGAGTCCCCGGTCGGTCATCGGAACGGCACACCTCGGCATGTCGCACCTTCCGAGTGGGGCTGTCCACCTTTCCCCGGAGGCCGCATCAGTATCCCCGCTGCCTGTCCAATTGCTTCTTGCTTCTGATCATTTTAACTACTACTATTTCAATTTCCCTCCACGCCTCTCTCGAGAATAACATATAGTGTACCAGGGTGTCCGGTGAGAAAGCCTTTCAATTTCTGTTGTTCTCCTCAGAGCATCCCATCTTGGACAATGGAATATCATGTGCTCAGGTGTACATGGTCTTCACAATAGGGGCAAGAGGCTGACTCCCTCAACCTGAATCTGTGAAGGTATGAATTGAAGCACCCGTGGCCAATGAATATCTGAGTCAAGTGATACCCGGAGTCTCTTTATGAGCACACTTCAGCCATTCCCTGAGGTCGGGTATCATTCGTTTGGTCCACTCAGCAACACCTCCTACACTCCATCTTCGGCTCCATTCTTGTCTAATTATTTCCTCTGCTTCGACCTTGCCTACACCTTGATATCTCAGCGTGCGCTCTTTCAGCAGTAAGTCAATAGTGCATATTGCCTCATACGAAAAAAAAAGAACACCTGCCTTTAGTTTGTTCACCAGAAGGACCGGGTTTATTATGAACACGACTCAAGAAAGCTATTCTGATCGGTAATTTTTAAACCTCGGGTATTTTAGTTCGTCACGATCATAAGAAAGAACGAGTCAGATAACTTAAAACGGCCAGCCTCCGTTAACCTAAAGTGGTGCGAGAGGTAGCGCTCGGTCTTTCATCCGGAGGTCCCTGGTTTGAATCCCGGTTGGGCATGCATTTTCACACACGCTACACATCATTCACTTTCATCTTCTGATGTAATACCTAACGGTGATCCCAGAGGTTAAAAAAAAGATAACCTAAAACACCAAATTGATTAATTCTTTTTATTGTGAAACGTCGCATTGTGTACATTTATATTCAGTTGACTAAAGAGTAAAACCAGGGACAAATTTAAGCGAATGGTGAGACACATTTTATTTATTAACTCTGTAAAAGAATCAAAATTTAAATTCGATGTCTGAATTATTTACTTCTTTAAGCTAGCTACTCTATTCGTCAGTTCAAGTTTTTAATCGATCTTATTTTTACCTCCATTTCGGTATGCTTGTTTTTCTTTTTTGATGTGAGGTCCTTTAATATTTTCCGTAGTATAATTTTTTCTGAATTTATACGGTTCTAATTGAAAAAAAAAATCAAAAAGAAAAGCATTCATTTTATGACTTCTATTCTTGTTTAAACAGTCTCTCAGTATTATTTTGTTTATGATATTTTGCTACAAAATGGTGTAATCGGACTTTTTATCCATCTTCAGACCAGATTTTAGAAATTTTTTACTAAAAAAAAAAAAAAAAAATCAGCTTGATTTGCGATGACGAGTTCATCTATTTGGAGTAACTACCAGGCCGTTTAGACCAAATAGACGTTTAGCCCGGTGAACTAAATATCTTTACAAATTAGCAAAAAAAATGAGTAAATTATATGACTCGTATTTCGAATAAATTTGCAACATGTGTGCTGTAGCTGGAAAGATAAAAGTGTAATTACTTTTTACCCTTTTAAATCTTTTTTTAAATCCACGACAAGTATGTATGGTTTTAGTTATTTAATTTGTTTGGTTAGCAGTTAATATTTTTCGTGATTTCTTAAAAATTTTCTCTTTTTTCCCTGAAAGCCTCTAATTCTTAAATATAAAATGAAGATTTATTGTATAAATTTTTCATGTTTGCCTATTTAATTGTAACGTTTTTAAGTGAATTGGAATAATGTGGTCTGAAAAACACCTTGTTAAAATTTAAAAAAGAACTTAGTTTGTCTAATTGAAAGGGGAAACAGCTTCATATGTGTAAATTATTAACCCATTATTGTCCGTCGGGTCGTTAACGAACCAAAAGAGATATTTTTTTTTTTTGCAAAATCATATATGTAATAGGATATTTTTTTTATTTTTCATTAAATTTGAATTTTCCTTGAGAGCACTGATTTTTCTTGTCTGCATTCTACTACATTCCGTGAAGCTGTCAAGGATTTAAACGTTCGTGCTGTGTCGTGTTGATTCTGATCATTGGAAAATATGAGTAGATATTTATATATTACACGTTTATCTATACTACATTGAATCTAAATAAGAATATTTATAAATAGTTACAGTAGTTTTTCGTACGTGCATGTACGATGAATTTACTATAGCTTGGATCACATAACATAGTTGTTGGTCGTTATGTCTACAAAGAATTAACAACTTATTCGTAGATATATATCTTTCTATTTTTGTAGGCCACTGCATACCTATTTATAAGATTTATTACATTTTATTTGTGCTGTTGCCTGAAGTTGGAAAAATCTTACTACATTTGAAATAATTGAAGTGTTGGAAATATTAGGTGGATACTATTTGAGAGAAAATAGAATTGTAAAGGTCTTTATAAAGTCTCTTTACTTTACTGTTTAGCCTCCGGAACCACTGTCAGGTATTACTTCAGAGGATGAGTGAGGATTATATGTATGAATGTAAATGATATGTAGTCAATGGTAGTCTCAGGTCAACCATTCCTGAGATGTGTAGTTAATTGAAACCCAACCCCCAACCACCAAAGAACACCGGTTTCCACGATCTAGTATTCAAATCCGTATATTAACTGCCTTTCCTAGAATTTTAACCTTAGAACTGTCGATTTCGAAATCAGCTTGAATTGCGATGACGAGTTCATCTATTTGGAGTAACTACCAGGTCGTTTAGACCAAATAGACGTTTAGCCCGGTGAACTAAATATCTTTACAAATTAGCAAAAAAATGAGTAAATTATATGACTCGTATTCGAATAAATTTGCAACATGTGTGCTGTAGCTGGAAAGAAAGTGTAATTACTTTTTACCCTTTTATTCAATGAATTTGGTTCAAACCGTATCAGAACTGCTGAGAGATACTGAAATGGTACGAAAATGGTTATTCAATGGATACCCTTAAATTTCGTCGTGAGATATTTAAAATTATGATCAACTGAACGCAAAGACAATTACCAGGACTGAATAGAATTTTAAAAACTTATCGACAAATTTCTGATTCTTTACGAACGGATGAAGCTGAACATATTCGCATGTTCAACGACCACGGCGACGAAGTGATGTCGGAAGTGATGACAAAGTGTGTCGGAATAAGACGACAAAAGCTTGCTGCAAGTGTTGTGTAACACAAATGCTTCTTTGAATTTCATAAAATAAAAGATTATAACGGATGAACTATTTTGTATTTTGCACCTAATATATTATATTAAAGCCAGTGTGATAGAATGTATAAAATTTGCAATGTATTTGCAAATATATTTTAATTTTAATAAATTTGAAATGTATTTTAATTAGCGATTAATTTTATATTTAATTAAATTTATTATTTACCGAAATGTGTATTTATGTCTGTCTACCTGAATTAAATAGGTAGTTCCCTTAGTTATTCCATTATTTGTTCTCTTATATTCTTTATACCGATTTTTGTGCGGACCGCAGTGTTTAATAAAAC
Organism: Zanna intricata; assembly: GCA_010016005.3. Lineage (NCBI taxonomy): Eukaryota > Metazoa > Arthropoda > Insecta > Hemiptera > Fulgoridae > Zanna > Zanna intricata. The sequence continues at coordinate 4,969 of JAAAKQ030110333.1, forward strand.
CAACTTCAAATATAACATGTTTGCCCGCCGGGTCGTTAACGACCCTTGGTAATATTTGGTTCAAATTAAAACGGATTTAATTTTTTTAGTGTCATTTCATTTCAGTGTTTTATGAACATCATACTGTAATTATATAAAAATATTCAGAAAAAAGGTAGGAAGCATTAATAATGAAACCTGTTATCTTATTAAGAAAAGAAAATATTCTTTACCAACCTTTTAATAGGAACCTTATTAATTAGGAACGCTAGTTTACTCGTTTGTACATGGTGTTATTATTAAGAAAAAAGATCATTCTCTAAAAAAAGTAAACGTCGTTTTAATAGTATATACGAGTACATATTTTATTTTTTTAACTTATCTATAATGATATGCGATTCCTATTTTAATAAACATTAAATAGAAGCAAATTTTATTAATCGTTTATTAAATCAAATCTCAGCGCGGCTTAATAATTATTCTTTCAGCTTTTAAATTTTGCTGAACATCGATTAATTATTAATAGTGCAGCATTTAAAGTCTTCCCACGGCGGACGATACTCGAATATGATTTGTGAATACAGTAAGGAAATAGCAAAACCTTTTCCAGAATGGTCTGGGTCAGAAGAATCGATGTCTCGGTTAATAAATAAAAAATTGATATTTTCCAATTCGTTAGCGCAACTAAATTTTATTGAAATTAATTTGAAACCCGAGTTAAAAGAATGTTCTATTATTATTATTATTAGGCTGAATAATGTCATATTTTTTATGGGTTTTATATAGTACATTCTTTTCAAACACAACTAAAAGTTGATATACAACTACAAAAGTTTTGTCTATGAATATATTGAAAATTTATTCTTGATTATGTACTATCGCTGAATTTGCACAATTTCTTTACGCGTGACAAATTCTAAAAATTTTTGTTAGATGAAAGCAGCCTCTTTAAATACCAATGTCGTTGTTTAATCTTAAACTGATAAATTATTCAAAATTGAAGCTCAGCCCCTACCTTTAAGAGAATAATGGAGGGAAGCTAAGTAGAAGACGATATTTTTCGGTTTGTACCTTGATTTCCCACTGGTATTTTCATTTTCCAAGAGATTTATATCACCTTTTCATTATGTAATATTAAAAGAAGGGGGATCTGATACTTGTATGTAATATTTTACTATAATAGTAGTGCTAAGTTTTGTTATCTGGCAACGAAATTTCTACACACATGAACTAACAAAGTCTACGGACGTAAGTGATTGTATATAATTTGAATCTATGTATTTTTTAAGTTTTATTATTCCCATTATTCATTCTATCTCCGTTTAAAATTCTTTGTACAAGTAAATGATTATATCTTCTTTCATAGGAGTAATGTTATTATGTTTCTTTTCTTGAGAAAATAAAATAAAATGCTGGTCAAAATAAAGTATCTGCCTCGTCGGACTTATTTCTTTCTTGATTTTTAAGGTTTCCGATTTCAAAAATACGAATGTCTCTTTAACGAATTCAGTTTGTATGAATTTGTGGTCCTGCCTATGTTTTCGTCTACTTTGCTTTACACTTCAGAAATGGTTTAACAAACCCGATCAAGTACTTAGCCTAATTTGATGGAGAGCGATGTATTTTGAGACCGACTGGGTATTTCGTTTTCATTTATTTAAAAACTATCACGTAATAAAATTATCCCGTGCCTTAAAATGTTAATCTTATACATTTTTCCTGCAAAAAAATTGTGTAAATATTAACTATGCTTTTTCATTACTCTCAGCCTTCGGTAAGGCTAGGAATATTTTAAGGACGATCCATGCCCCAAGAAAAACGTAATATGGATACAGAATGAAGTCAAATAAAGAAATTTAATAAAAAATTAAAGCAGAAAAAGATGAAATTTTTGAGAGATTTAGGAAGCTCAACCTGAAAAAGACATTTTGTGGGACATATGATTCGAATGGATTCAGTTACGCTGAACACAAAAAAGCTTTTGATAAATTCTGGAAGTATGAAACTCCGTTCAGATACATAAAACGAGTAAAGGAAGACCTAAATAAAGCAAATATAGAAATAAAAGATTGTCATGGTTGAAAAATTAAGAGGAAAAATTCGCAGAATAAAGGCTCTTGTGAATGAAAAACATAAATGAAAGCGCACGTGCTAGATAGAAGAACGAAAAACTCATCATAGTGAAATAATTAAAAAATTCTGGAGGAGAAAGAGGGAAAATCAGAACGGAAAGAATCAAAATGATATTTGCGTGATTCTGTGCAAGCCTGTTCGAGGGAAAAAGTGATCTCAATTAATAAAAAGATGTTTGATATTATTCAGAAAATTGCCGGTACCGGGAAATCATTGGATATAAAATGGCAAAATTGTACAAAGAAAATGAGAAAAAAATTAATCATCAGACATTGTTAATTTGTAAATATTTTTTTTTGAGCATTTCACACGAGTGTATGTATTTAGTTTAAAATAGAGAGGAAAATAATATCCTCTTTTTTTTCTTTTTTTTTTAATTTCTGGAAATAAATAAAATTGCGTGGGTACCTCTTTAGACAGAATAAAAATGCATCTTTTTTTAGTAGTCTTTTGAATGAAGTACTGTCATTTGAACCAGACGCCACGATACGAGTAACCTTAGCCTTAAATTAACCGAAAAAGATATAACGCAACTACTGTAAAAATTATAACTGTTGTACATTTTTCATATTGCATACATAATTTTCTTAATAATAATACAATTTATAATTGGAGGATATGTAAACCAAAGAAGTTTATTGTAATGTGGGAAATGAAAGAATTTACCTGAACTTAGGCTGCAATAATTTTATCTTTAAAAAATATATTAAACCAATTGTTTCTTTCTTGATTAATTTATTAAAAAAAAACTTATTCAAACAGTAGTAAACCCGACGTTTAAATTTTCAAGGAAACCCGGAAACATAATTACTGTGGCGATTTCGTATACCATATCGCTTTTTATTTATTTGTTTTTTTGGGTGATTAATTCACCATTTAAGATTCGAAGCTCGGGGATATGAAATGGAAATTTTATAGCGTGTAAAAATGATCAGGCATTTTTTAAAATGCCTGACCAGGATTCGAATGTGGAACATCTGGATGAAAGGCCGGCACTCTTCGTCCAATATTTTGGTAGTGGCAAGTCTAAAAAAATATGCTCTCGCCATTTCTTATTACAGTATTGAAATGATTTTTTCACAACAGTAAAAAACAGTTTTACAACAGAAAGAATCAATGTTTTACTTTATTGCAATATTTTCAATATTATTAAATTATTATAATTTATTATATGATAACGTTCATAAAATTATTCCAGTTGAGGTTGTATCGAATTATTTTATTTAATTTCAGTGGAAATGAAAAAACCTAGGTTTTTTTATGTAGAATAGTTCACTTCCAGACTTTTTGCCATAACTTTGTTATTTGTTAACTTTGTTATACAAGTAAACCTCTATGTACCTTAGCAGTATTCGAAATTTCAGTACGCAGATGCTGTTTTCATTAGCAGATACGCTTAACCGTTCCGGAGAAATAGATTTTTTTGCTAAAAATACAAAATGTAAACTAAGCGTTTCCGGACATATGTTGATGTAATGTTTTTTAATGTGGAACACCATTCTCTGAATTCTTGAAACTGTTTTTATAAACACCCTGCATATAGAGATGTAAATTTTCCCCCCTCTGATTCTGTTGAAAACTACAGATATTTTAACTAAGGTTCTAAAAATTTTCTATGAAATTTTCATCTTTTAGGATTTATAGAAACAAAATGACGACTATCAAGCAAAAATATCAATTTCAGGTAAACTTCATTTTTTATTCATAACAAAATAGCTTGTAAACATGATTAAAACAGATGATAATTAAAACTGGAGTAATTAAAAACAGTTAGATAATTAGTCCAATTATTAACTTGTTTTATTAAATTTGAACAGCTGTTCAACAATACAACATCTGTTTTGTATTATTTTTATCAGCTATCAATAACAAAATCGTTTATCTGAAATTTATGTTTTGGTTTGAAAGTCGCCATTTTGTTTTTATAACTCCTACAAGGTTCAAATTTTCACAGAAAAGTTTTAGAATCTTAGTTAAAAAATCTGTATAGTTTCAATAGAATCGCTGGGGGAATGGACGATTGATACCTCTTCGTATTTTATTAAACTCAAATAAAAATTATTTCCTTTAAACTGATGTAATTCTCTTAAAAATTAACGTTTATAAGCGTCTAAATATCGGTTAGTAATATAGCAAGCGGTATTTATCATCGGACGATTATTGTACCCATAACGCATAGTAAACTGTTGTAACACTGTATTAACGTGAAAAAGGTTTTCGATACTGCAACAGGATATGGATATATTAGATTCTTTTTAATGGTCCGCCATCTCCTAAATAATATATCAAACGAACTGAAACTTTATGAGTACTTATACTTACATCCATATACTTAAGATAAGGTCCATATTCTTAAATCGCTCCTTTTAAAAACATTGCTTGTAGTCGGGAAATATAGTATTTAAAAAACTCGCAAAAAATCGTATTTCCCGGAATTCTTAAGAATGCGAACATCGTGTTTCTTTTTGCTTGAATAAGTTCTTTATAAACCAATCTTGAAAGGACCAAACCTTGATTTGGTATATTTTGTTTTATTTTTTAGCATAGTTTTTGAGAAATTATTGCACTCTTAAGTTTAGGTAGATTCTTCCATTTGCTAAATTATAGCTAATTTTAACAGATTTATTTATTTTCCTTAAAATTAGAGCAAAGACAGAACAAATTATGGCGGTAAATCTTTGCTTCTACCACCATTAATAGTTTTTCAAGGTTCTTAACAAGGAAGAGGAATAGGATGAACCGGTTAATCGCACAAACCCCCCTCCCCCCCAGCTATTAGCACAAACTGCACATCCAGGACAATCGTTTGCTTTTTAGCTTATTTACTTATTTAGATGTTGTACTATCGTAAAAGCTATCTGTTTGTATCTCCACTACGTGTACTGGACTAGTAAACATGGAATCATCGAGAATTAAAATGAAAACTAATTCGTAATTCAGTTGATCCTTACTGATTGCAACAATTTTACAATTAGGTTTTAGGTTCTTTACTTGTTTTGTAGCAGCGTTTTTTTATTTTCCTTGAAAAAATAGCATCTGAGAATATCTATCGATTATCTATTTCCTTATATTACGTCTTTTATTGAAAGATTAGGAACTAACATGATTAAGCTTTCAACTTTACGTAACGAATTTTCCTAATCTTTCATTGTAGATTGAATTGCAAAGATATTACGGAAAAATAGTTTTTTTTTTTAAATAGTTGAAAAAACTAAATCTTGCATTATTACGGATAAACCTTTGCTCGTAGCTACAAAAGAAAAACTATTACTTCCTTGTACGAGGTAAAGGAAATACTGTGATCACGAAAAATTTCGGTTTTTAAGATTTCAACGGAAATATCCATTTTGATCATCCCTGAATCCACTTTGATTAGTTTTGGCTTGACTTATGTACGTAAGTACGTTCGTATGTGCAAATGTATCTCGCATAACTCAAAAACGATTTGCCGTAGAATGTTGAAATTTTGGATTTAGGACTGTTGTAACATCTAGTTGTGCACCTCTCCTTTAGATTGCAGTCTACTGAACCAAAAATATCCAAAAAAAAAGCCCAAAATGTAAAAGATTTGGATTTTTGGACTGTTTCTTAACTGCTGTAATAAGCCCTCATTGAGAGTTTTTCAACGATATTCATAAGTCGTATTTATTTTCATTGGTTCCAGAGTTATAGCCAAATAAAATTTTAATTAATAAATATTTGGATCTTACAAGGGGAAGGCACATCGGTTCAAATCTGACTTAATCTGATTTTCTAACTTGTTTTTTACTTTAAATATTAAATATATTGATTTATTAATAATTATTAACCTGTGATTGCAAAAAAAATATAATAAATAATAATTCAGTAATAACAATAAAAAAAATAATAATGGAAAAATGTCAGTAGTTATTAATGAAATAAAATTTTATATACATTTTTTTTTAAATGTGTATATGTAATTTAATAGGCTTAGAAGGAAGTTATATGATGTCCACGTCATATTTTTTTAAATATTGAAATGATTTAACATTTCACAGTTTTCGCTAAAACCAATTTATATTAAGGTAATAATTAGCAAAATATATTTTGTGCTTTAATGACTGATAACTTGCGTGTTAAAAAACGTTCGTTAGCAGAAGCAATAAAACATAATATCGACTTTGAAATACTATTTTGACTAAGAGGAAATAAAAAATTTCGACTGAAGGAAGGAATTATATTTAATAATTTAAATTAAACAAGAAATTCCGACCAAGTTCAACGACATAGTCGACATTTTTTTAATCTTAATATATTTATTTCTAAATTAATGCATAAATTGTTTATGAGGGTTCGTTACATTATGTTGAAATCGATGCAGGTAATGTTATTAAGCTTACATAACTTCCATAACTTGTGTTATGTTAACCGTTAATGAATAACAGGCGACAGTTTTACCGTGTTGTAGCGTAAATTACATTTGATCTTTAACCCCCTTTTCCGTTAACTTAACTATAGTTTGAAGTTTTATCGGTTGCGGTTGACATGTGGTCGAATGCCGATAGTCGCATCTGTCAACCTCTGTATCGCATTTTCTATTTATAAAATGGCTTACGTTAATATAATAGATAAATAATTTAAATAATTTATCGACTTTTATGAAGTTATGTCGCTATTACATGTTTATGACATTAGTTTATAATATTGGTAGTTTTACCTAGAAGATCGAACATTTTGAAAAGTTGTTGTTAGTCTGATATTTCTTTATTTAATAATTAGCAAACTTTTCTTACCTTAAAATAAAATTATTCTACATGAAAATATCCGTAAAAAAAAGTTATCGAATGATAAGCTAATTGCTATCGAATCGGTTTTGTAATAAAATATAAACTATAAGTACTTGTCAAATAAGAAATTAAATTTTTTTTCCATTTTTTTTTTCAATTTGTGCTTGATGAAAAATATAATTTTAAAGTAGCAAAAAAAATCTGATGTGAACCCCATATGATTTCCTTGTACGAAAATTCAAATATGATAGATTCTAAATTATAATTTTCAATTTATATAAATAATTAGATGTTTTACCAAATACATATACACACATGTAATAAAGCCTATTACTTACATATACACATTTTTAAAATTACATAAAATTTTATTTTACTAATAACTTCTGATTTTTTCATATATTTTTCTTTTATTGTTGTTATTGAATTATTACTTATTCTAAAACTTTTTTTTATAATCACGGGTTAATTATTATTAATAAATCAATATATTTAAATTTAAAAAAAAGTTAAAAATAACCCTTGCCTTTTTTAATTTGCGTACAATAAACGATGAAAGAATTATTTGAGCCATTTTTAGTCCTTAAAAATTGTACGATTTTTAGTTTGTTTACATTTACGTCTAGTTTGAAACTGTTCGGACCATTGAATAAACTTATACACAAAAACATTTTTTAGATAATAAAATATTTCACATGTTTAATTTTGTTAACAGTTTCAACTTACGGGCCCAGGAACTGTAAAAAAATTATTATTTTCCTTCTTGATTTTGGTAAGACATCCAGGAAAAATAGGAGCATGTAGGTTCTTTTGTAATAGCAGATGTTGGAAAAAAGTAATGTAACAAAATGTTGACTATACTAGTTGTGCGCGCTTCTCATTTCTTAAGAGTTTGAAGTTTAACAATTAATCTGTTCTACTAAAAAATTATTACGTAAGGTAATAATGCTATGTTAGGCAGTTTAGCTGCAGCCTACCGGACTGGTCTAGTGGTTATCGCGACATCTCAAATCAGCTGATTTCGAAGCCGAGAGTTCCAAGGTTCAGATCCTAGTTAAGGTAGTTGTTTTACGTAGTTTATTATACGAATTTGAATACTCGATCATGGATACCGGTGTTCTTTGATGGTTGGGTTTCAATTAACGATACTTCTCAGGGGTGGCCTGAGACTGTACAAAACTACACTTCATTCACATTCATACATTTCATCCTTATTCGTCCCTTAAGATTACTTCAGAGGACGAATACCTTACGGTAGTTCTGGACGTTAAACAGAAAAAGAAAGAAAGGCAGTGTAACACAATGTCGGCTAATCGTTTTCTTGCGACTGTAGTTCGTCCTTACTAGTGCTAAATATTTAGTTACATTTTTATTTGCAATTATAATTTTACATTATCATGTTAAAATGATTGGGCATTGAAAACAAAACACGTTTATTTTTCTTTTGTTGCCATTACAATGGATCTCTGATAATTCTCTGGTTTGTTACAAGCTTGTAATGTGCTTAGACTAGATATTAGCTTCTTGTGTTAGGCAAAGGCATACTGCTACTTAACAAAGTAATCCGACTAACTTGCTGATTGAAGTAACTTTTGAACTTTTACTTGTTGTACGAATCTGAAGCGATCGGTACAATATCATTTTGCGGCAGTCTTATTATTACCGAATTTTTTTTTTGTGAATGTAAAATATCTTTAAATAATACTGTTTCCAGATTTTTTATATGATATTTGATATTTTCAGAAACATGTCTAATAATTGTTATACAAATAACTTGTAGTCTAATACACCATAATTATTAATTATTTTGTGTATCTGCCTTAAATACGATGAATTTATCATTAAACTATTCAAAATTTAAAAAAATAAAAAAGTTAGTTGTATGAAGTATTATAGATCGCTAATTATGTCATTAGTTCTGATAGCCTGTTTAAAATGAAACAGTACCGTACCGAATTATTTGCTTATACTAAAAGTGGCTGCATAAGTATCGTTCTGTTATAGCGTAATCGGAAACGATGTTGCTTTCTCATGTAGGAAAACGGTTAGTTTTATCATGCAATTTATATTTATTGACCAATTTACTGTATTTTTATAAACCTTTTAATAATTTACGCTTGAAAAAAATTATGAATAAGTATAATATTAGATATTTTATTATTAACTATAATAATGTTTTTATTGATTATGTTTATTTGTTTGGATATTGTAAATTTTAAAAAAGAAAACAAAATTATTTCCTATAAGGTTATAAACCTTATAG
>JAAAKQ030110355.1:0-14090 GCA_010016005.3 Zanna intricata
TTCATGTAAAAATAAAATAATTATGAAAAGTCTCTTTGTTGTTTTTTAATTTCAAAACGGTACTTACTTTAAAAACATGCCTCGTATAAGTATTTTAATAAAAATATTTCATACATTCAATTTATAAAATTAAACATTTTTATAATGCCAGTAAAAAAATACAAATATTGATTTAAAATAAATGTTAAATGTAAAAAATATAATACATTTATGATATTTCCTGACTTATTATTTTAAATAAAAAATTACCTTTTAAAATAAATTATTAGTACTATTTTTAACAGACTTCAAAAAAAAAAAAAGGGTTATATATTCAACTCATAAGTTTCTTTTTATATTTGTTTGCACATAATGTTATATTAATTAATCAAAAAAAAGAAAAAAGAAACAGAACAGAAGAAGAAATATTAAAGAAAAGAAAAAACAAGTTGGTGGGATTCTCTTTTTAATCGGATTAATATCCGATTAAATTAAATCTTGTTGCAATTGACACAGCTGCTTTTCTTGTTTGTACCATGACGGAAAATTTTTTCTGACACAAAAAAATCGGCCAGGAAATTAATAAAAATTTTTTTGCCAGCTGGTGGGTAGGTAGGCACAGTGGGAATCCTGATATTCTACATGTATTCATCATGTACACAAGATACGTAGCATGATTTTTAAAAAATCATCAAAAATTGAGATACCTCGTTTTAAACCGTTTAGACCCAATATACATTATATATATTTGATAATTAAATATTAAAAAAAGCATTTAGCCTCTTCGCAAGTACAAAATAAAGGAAATACTTACCTTATATTTACGAAAGTTAATTTTTTTTTACATCACTGATGATGGGCCTAGGCAAAAAAAATTAAAATATTAATCTTTTTCTCTTTTTATGTTTTTTTTTTTATTTATGTGTATGATAACAAAAAAATATTATGTCACTGATGATGGGCCTAGGCCTGAAAGCGCTTTGACTTTTGTATAAGGTAAGACTGTCTCCTTTATTCTGTACTTGCAGAGAGGCTGAATATTACATTAATATTTAATTATAAAATAAATTTATGTACAGAGGAATTATGGACTACATTAAATTTAATTTGCATAAATTAACATTGTATATAATACATAATATCAGTAGGGACAACAGTTAATTCTATAAACACGCAACCCACTATATGGTCTTATGGAATCTCTTGTGAGATAGACAACTAATTTCTTCAAAATAATTGATATATATATATATATATTATCTTCCTGACTGTAAGAATACTGATAAATAAAAATTAATGTCTGTTTGATTTTTAAAAACTGTCGGTGTACTGTAACTTCTTCAGAGGAACAATTTGGTCGATACAGGACATGAAACTTGTGGATTTGTGAATCAAAATCACTCAAAGATAAACCATCTAAGCTTCTGACTCTATTAAGAGCAACATAAACTTATCCTTTTGAAAATACTTTTTTTCCCAAATCTACTACAGCTCTATTTAATAATGTACCTTGTAATTTCATATCTACCAGAATAACATTCCTGGCGGAAGGTTTCATATATTTTGCAGCTTCTCGTGATTTATCATTAGCATTAATAATGTAAAAAAAAGTCATGAAACCTTCTGTGTTGTGTTTTTGTTTGAAAACAAATAAGTTTGTTTTCAACATCATGTCAATCAAACCACAATTATATTTGTCAACTAATTTAATAGCTGAGAATATTCTCACAGCATTTCCATCTACAAATTTGTCAGTGATATGTATATAGAATTATATAACAAATTTATATTACATCTAGAATTAATTTTATAAATGCAGGCACCGATTCAGATGTGTCTAAGGAATTAATTAAGTATTTGGACGAAATTATTTCTTACTTTTCAGTGCATTTTGATATCGGTTCCATTTAAAAGAAAAAAAAATTCAAAAGATATTTAGAAAAGGCTATAGGTGCAGCTGTTTCAGGATATTGTTAACATGTGTATTCCATAATTCTGAATCAAAATATTTTTTAATAAACAATTTTTTTCTATATTCTTTTTTTTTATCATTCTGTGTTATTTTCATTTCTAGTCTGTAAGTATGTTAATAAGGTTGTTCCATTTTTTGATAATTATTTGATTTAAAGAAAATAAAGTTTACTGAAGAGCAACATGTTAGCAGCAAGATGATGATTTTACTGCATACCTAACCATTTTAAAATATAAAATTGCTGAGAATTTTTACACCTAGAGTTTTAATTTAACAATGTCAGAAAAATAATTATTACTATTTTATTTTAATTAGGATTCTACAGAATGAAATTCAGGATAGAGTTCAATTTTCTTTGATAAGTAAAAATAGAATTTACCATAAATACTGCATGACCGAATTTACATTACAGAGCTGTGATCAACAGTACAACTAACCTTTACATGTAAAGATTAGGATTAAAAGCTTGTAACTGAAGATGAAAAATCTCTGTTTGTTTTCTCTTTATCAAAATATTTTAATAACATTGAAAATAATGTTCTAACCTTCATTATAAACATAGTTTTCTCATATTTGCGGATTTATCCTTGGTTACAGTAGAGACCAAATAATAAAAAAAAAATAACTAGTAAAATAAATCTAAATAATAACTGAAAATTCTGTAAATTAGCAATAAAAATTAAATTTTAATTTCTGTATTGAATCCACAATTTATAATAATAATTATAAAAATGTTTATTATGCACCATGTAAAGCTGTATAGATGATTACAACTTCTCTATATTTGTAACCATTTGATTGTTGAGTAAATTGGTGGTTTAAAAGTCTTTTTCGCATGCAATGATCAATTTGGTTGAGAGGTAGTTATTCAAAGGAAACAAAAATATATAAAGAAATATAATTTACAGCAAAATTTACCTTTAAGACATCTTGAATGGTATTTATGATAAACTTGTGGTGTGAAATTATTTTCTTTGAGCAAAGAATGAGATGGATGTTGGAAGTGAGGCAGTGATTGTGGTGTACCACTACTCAAATAACCTTCGTTAGGACTAGTTCCTGTACTGCTTCTGTACAATTAAAACAAACATATAAAAATAATTTTATTGTAAAAAAACCTGCCTTAACATGCACAATATTAGATTATGTAAATAAATAAATTGCTGGACTGTGTGAGTGAAAATTCAATGACATATTGTCTCTCTCTCTCTCTATTTTTCTGTTTAGCCTCTGGCACTACAGTAAGGTATTACTTCTGAGGATTATATGTATGAATGTAAATGTAGTGGAGTCTTGTACAATCTCAGGTTGACCACTCCTGAGAAGTGTGGTTAAATGAAACCCAACAACCAAAGAACACCGGTATCCATGATCTAGTATTCAACTCCATATAAAAGTCCTTTACTAGGAGTTGAAACTTAGAACTCTCGACTTTGAAATCAGCTGATTTGTGATGTCATATTAACCAACTGACCAGCCCGGTGGGCTGACATATTGTATCTATATTTAAACATCCTTGTCTTTTCATTAGTACCTGTGAATAATTGAACAGTTATGTTCAATGTGCTGCCAGAACAAAATCTATAACATATTAAATAAGTGAGTAACTTATACGAATGCACAGGTTTTACAATGGTTCACAGGATTCAGCAAGATTCTTCCAATATGTATTTTATTTTTTAATTTTTTTTTTTTTTTTTATGAGAAACAAATTATTGTAAAATGATTTCAATGATCTTATGGTTTTTTTTAATAATAATAATAAAAATAATGCATTAAAATAAAAAAAAAAAAATCACTGATCAGCCTGCCAAGGGTATATTCAGAAAACAATAAAAAGAATAATTATCATCATATCAGTGTAAATGTGAGGAATATTTTTTAAGCAAGGTATGTTTTGTAATACAAACAAAACAAGTAAAGTAATAATCAAAAAAATTTGTTATTTTGTGTTACTTTTCTACATAGTTATCTCATTTGTTTAAACATTTATTAGTTTTTTACTTAATTGTTTACATCCATGCGATAGAAATCAGCTACCTGTGAACACAACCAGTCTTCTACTGTTGTTTTTACTTCTTCATCATTATCAAATCACTGACAGTCAAGAAACTCCATCAGATGGTAATTGCTCAGTGTAAGGCTATATGGTGGATGGTCCATTTTACTCTGTCCAAAAGATCTGATTAACTCTACAGTTTGAGTAACAGAATAAGGTTGTGCATTTTCATGCAGCAACGAAACTTCAAATGTTAGCAGGCCATGTTGCTTATTCTGTATAGAACGCTGAAGCTTCGTCAAGGACTCACAATATGCAGCTGAGTTTATTGTTATCCCTTTGGGCATAACAAACTAACAAGACCCCAAATCTATCTCAAAATATAGTTGCCATAATTTTGCATATCAACATTATCTGTTTGACTTTCACTTTGACTAGAGACATTGCATGTCACCATTCAATTGACTTCTGCTTTGATACTGGAATAATGTGAGAAACCCATGTCTTGTTTCCTGTGATAATGTGGTCCAAAACTTCATCTCCTTCCTCACTGTATCAGGTCAAAAATGTTAAAACATTAGCCATTCTACTTTTTTTGGGCGTTCTTCTGAAAGCAGTCGGGGAACCTACTGTGAGCACAGTTTTTTGAATTGCAAGATTTTAGAAATGATCTTGTAAGGCACTGACCTTGAAACTTATGAAAATATCTGACAAAGTGGAAATCACGAATAGCTAGTCTTCATGAATTTTTGCGTTCAAATGCATCTCATCATTTGTGATTACAGAAGGCTGGACCGATTGTGGTTCATCATGGATATTGTCCCTTCCGTCCATCTACAGTCTTACTCATCTAGGCACTTTGCTGGCACTTACTGAATTAGGCTTGTAAATCTCATACATCTGGTGATGAATTTATGGTGGCGATATGTTCCTTGCAGTCAAAAATCAAATCACAGAGGTATTCACAAATGGCAAGCTGCTCAATTATTTGAAAAGTTTCAACTTCTCAACATAAACTGTATACAGTGGCGCTATGATTGCAAATGGTAGCTACATTTGTGCAGGGCATATCGGGAGCTGGGACGCACGTCCATTTGACAGCTGCGCAAAATTTACATAACTATAGCCAGTTGAACCTTACTTAAAAATTAGCCCTTAAATATTAATATTATTTCATTATATTGAAGAAGTATATATTAAGAGTTAAACTGAATTATATTTTCAATACTTAAATCATATCTTAGATTTGTTAAACTTAATGTATATGAGTTAATCTTGCACGTCTATTCAATTTAAAACATGGTTTCATGGAACAAATCACTCTGCGTTATAAAAAAAGAGGATCTGCTTCACAATGAATAATAAATTCCTCACTGATACCACCCTTCTGTAAAAAGATCATGATGATGAAGAATTTTAATTCCTTTAGAATCTTTTAGAAGCTTGTTCTGGCTTTCTTTTTAGCTTAATAGAAGTCTTTCCAGCTGATGACTGTAATATTTTTACTAATGTCTCCACAAGTTGCTTGTTTCGTAATGAACAAATAGTTCTAGATCTACCTCCCAATATAAAATGTTTTCAAATGTTAACTCAGTTTAGGATCATTAGTGAATAGGAAATTAAAACGGAATTTTTCAAAGAAGCAATAGTATCTTTATTATTTTTCTACCAAAATTTAAGCAAAATTTTTTTTCTTGTTTTGTGTATTTAAGTACCATTATTCTCAATTCAGATACAAAAATAAACTGAACAACTTAATGACAGTTATATCAGCTGGCTTCCATCAACTATTAAATAAAAATTTGTTACACGTTACAAATTTTAAATCTGCATTAAGGAAAAACTGACTTTTAGCCAAGAGTGCATATAAAGTAAAGAGATTGTTAAACTAACAAAACTGGACAAAGATTGAATAATTACAATATAAAAAATCAGCTACATTAAAAAACAAGTAAATAAATTAATGATCTAAGGAAAATCACATTAATGATATAAAACTATTCAATTAATAATGTAAATATTTACCCAACAGATGACGTTCTAGGTCGATGCTCCCGCACATCCATAATCCAACCGACATGATGTTCAACAGGAGGATTACTGGAATGTCTTGTTTTACGTTTTAAACCGTGTGATGGCCTATCCGGATCTTTAACAACGGCATAAAATCTTGGACGATCAACATAACGGTTCTTTATATCTCTATTTCTGGTTCTCTTATCTGGTACACCTTCTATTTCTTCAGCTTTATCTTCTTCAATTATCTGAAAAAACAAAATAATATAAATTACTTATTTTTATATTATATTTATCAGAATGTCCAGGTACTTGTTTGTATGTATATTTACTTAAAACGCAAACAATCATAGATTAACCTCAATGTCTTTTTTTTTTATTTATTGAATTAATCAAATTTTAAGAAATGTCTTCAAGTATGCAATTATTCAGGTAACTCCATTATTGGGTGAAGGGCAGTAAGGATTTAAAAAATATTACACAAATGTAATTTTTCATTTTTAGCCATTATATAAATCATATTCTATGAGATAACTATATAGTTTCTATGATTTAAATTAAAAATGATACATTTTATTTATCAACACAAGTAAAATGTATCCAAGTAATGAATGATTCATAAATAACTAACACAATAATCAGACTTCTACACAATATTTATTTAACCAAACAAAAACAAACATTTATAACACTTAACAAAATCTATACAAAACAATTTAAACTTTCACGCACAGCAGCATCACCGATTGGAACTTACTACAACATAATGAGCCTTCATCTATTCCCTCGTCTTGCTTACACATTGTCCGTTATACTTCTAGAAAACACTAGAAAAATCTATTTGTTTCTATTAGTAATAGCTACTCTATTTACAAATATAATTAACTTCAAACAGAATAAATAATTACATTAATTATAAAACTAAACTTTGTCAATGCAAATTACCAAACAAAAATTCATTCTTCTGTGAAAACAGTAATACAAACAAAGATACAACCTTACTGCTTCCAATAGGTTCCATATCTTTCCGCCAGATTCGAAAGGATAACATTTTACACTACAAAGACTAAACTATTTTAATATTATTAACATAAAAATGAAATAATATTAACAAAATGTTATTGACATAAAAATTTAACAATGTTTATCACTTTAATTAGTTATATATTTATTTTGGACTTCAATTTATACGGGAAGTTATAATAATTTTGATAAAAACCTTTGTAATACAACAGTAATCAAATATTTAAAAAGAATTGTTCGCTCATTTCACCTACAATGCTGAACAGTAAACGTGCAGCAAATATGAAAAACATTCAAAAATAATCTTGCAAAAATTTCATATCATTGTTAATAATGAAACATTAAAAATAAATATACAGAAGCAAGGAGGGCACCCCGTAGAAAGCCAATCTTGAAAAGAGAAAAGACAGAATTGTAAAATAATTATCGACATGTTTCCTGGATACAACTTACAGCAAAAATTATAACTGTTAGAATAGATATAATGAAAGTACTACACTGTGTCTATTTGATGTGGTTTCCAGAAAGGGAGGCCAAATGGATCGGGTAAAATATATTCACTAATAAACAAATCATCTTTTCTTTATTAAGATGAAGAAATCTATAAACCTATGTGGTCTTTATAATTAAAATACCAAGCTTTAGATATAGTGATTAGTTTTAAATTAAGAGAAATATTATATGAAACTGGTTATCTTTCTCAACTGCTCTTAATAAAAACTAGATTGCATATCTTTATGCAATCTAGTATCTTATTAGAATTATATTAATAGAAAAGGAAGTTTATAAATCCGATGAATTATTTATAAACAGAGGAATGATTTGTTAAATATCATTTAATATCTAGAAAAATGATGTTAGTTATTAAAATGTTAAATGTCAAAATGTATAAAATGTTAAATGTCTATTCAAAAGTTATTTTTGCTTACTATTTTTGATGAAGACCTGATAATATTACAGGGAAATAAAGATGAATTATGGTAATCAATGTTCAACCTAAATAAGAGGAAATACAAAATGAAACTATTAACAAGTAAAAATATATGCAATTTAAAGTGAAAGATCCATTCGGAGGAAAAACTGTGATAAATAAGATTTTAGAACAAGTGGAACATTTTCACTTCTTTGGTTGTGTTGTTATAATGCAGTGCTTCCCAACCTTTTTTCGTTTTCGTATCCCTTAATAAAACTTTTCATTTTTGAGTACCCCTCCCCTGATAATCTATCAAACGATTCATCCTTGTGTTCAATAAAAAGTCGGTACGCGCCATCAAAGAATTATAAAGAATGCTTTGCTTACAGTAGCCGCTTAGACAGGTGGTATACAAACAAATGTACTGTATTTCACCTACTCAATGCTTATAGTCTAGCAGTAAGTTATTAGTTATAAACTAATGGGACCTCACGTACCCTGAGGGGTACACGTACCACAAGTTGGGAATCGCTGTTATAATGCAATCAAAGAACTATCAAGGGTTGGATTTCTCTAAGCTGATAAATTACATATATATGTGAACCTGATAATACATTAAGAAGACATATGGATGCACCTGAGAGGATACACTCAGAAAAACTGAAATTTTAAGTACTGATTATTTTTTCACCAATAAAAATGTTTAAAATCACGAGATGGATAAATTTCAATACAGACTGAATACAGGTTCTGATGATTAACCTTTAAAAGGAGCAAAAAAAAAAAAAAAATTAGTGTTCTTATATATAAAACCTATCCTTTCTTAAAAATAAACTTTTATATTTCTAAACATTAAGATACCTGTTCCACAGACTGATGAAGTATTTTAATAATGAATTAATTATATACCTGTTCATCTTTGTTGTCAGTATCAGCGTCTTCATAACTACTTAAATAATCATTAGTTGCAAGTGATGGAGGTGGTGGGGGAGGAGGTGGTACTTCAGGGTTTGCTTTACGTGGTGCTCGTGGTGCCATTTTTTCAAAATCTTCTTGAGTTATCACATTGACTGTTTTATAGCTACCAGAACTTGGTTGAAGCTGAAAAAACAAAATATAAAATAAATTTTTATTGCAACTAATGAGAAAAATTGAAATTAATTAAAACTGATTCAGTCATTTCATACACTCTGTTAAATCTAATTTATAACCTTAAATTTTACAACTAGTTATTATATAAAAATCATGATCAACAAACTTTAAAAGAATAAAAAGAATAATGTTTTTACTTTTTTGATGATGTCGCCACTTAAGCTTGAAACTTGTGCATGGTATATGAAAATGAAATTTTGTAGTGCAAAATGCCATGCCTGACCAAGATTTGAATATGGGATCTCCGGATGAAAGGCTGAGATGCTACCACTCCGCCACAGAGATCAGCATTAGTACTTTCATACTACCAACCTTGAATGATAATTTATCTAACCATTAATATTGTTAACACATAGATATCCATAATGTTTCCTTGAATTATGCTACTCTTAAGAGTTAGCTATGATTTTGAACATTGATCTTTACAAGGCTAATTTGAAAGGAGTAAGATTTTATTTTCTACTCACCTGAATCACACTAATTGACCATCTGATTTGTAATTAGTTATTTTTTTTAACTTTTGTGGACGATTTTATTAAGTAAACAATTATCAATAATTCCATATATTTAATAACAGAAATACATGCCCCTAATATTATTAGTAATAGCCACACTCATTTTATGGTAATTTTAAAAAATTCAATTCTACAATGAAAAAGAATTAACAAGAGTGAAAATTAAAATGGTGTTGATAGACTTCTTTTTTTTTTGATAGCAGTCTCAGATGTTAAGAATGAAATATCAAATGAGTAGCTATTAAGAAAGACTATAATGATGGATAACATGAGCAGTACAGAAAAAATCATGTGTTGATCCAATGTAAATTTTTCCCAATTGTTCCTCTCCAAACCATTAAAAAAAAAAAAAAAAATAACTACCATTTTGAAATGGGAAAATCTTATGAGAAATCTTTATAAGTAGTTCTGACAGGAAAAATTGCAAAATTCAATGAAAATTGAAAAACACTTTTTGCTATAACTATTTGCATGTAGTATACAAAGTATACAAATAAAATGCCTAAATGTTGAATTAAAAACAAAATCTTGTTTTCTTTAGCCAATAAATTTATTGTGCACCCATGCTTTCAGTATAAAAAAAAAGTTATTCGGTTTATTATTATTACAAACATAATTGCTAGATATTTATCGACTGCTAACTTCTGATTTTAACAATGTCTATGCTGTGCTACTAGGAGCAGGCGAAAAATCTTTTCCTGTGTACATCATATTTGGTATACATTACATCAACTTTTACCTTAATAAAGTTATAGTTTTTTGTACTACCCACATGTTATCACAAGCTGAAAATCAGAGTCCATAATGTGTTCAGCAAGCCACATCCAAATATTATATGAGCTAGTAGTTTCCGTGCCTAAAAAATCCCTGACATCAAATCTAGATCCTGGATTGGATCTACTATGAATTTTAGGAACTGATATTCATACCTCATTGTGGACCTCAAAACTGAGAAAAGGATGGTTACTTAGCTTAAAGCATATTTTAGTCTTAGTTGACCCAATTGTGGTCGAATTAAATTTAAAAAAACTTAGGACTGATGTTGAAGTAAAGAAAATATGGGGAGAAAATGATAGGAAAGCACAAGAAGGTGATTATGATCTGTTGCCTGATCATTTTGAAATAAGGAGACCTTATAAGATTTATACGGTCAATTAATTACAGGAATAAGCATTTATTTCAACAAATTGCATACACAGTTCTACCATTACAAGGGCCATAGTATACATACAATACCTCATACCATTATTTAAGTAAAAAAGTAAATAAAAAATAAATAAATTACCCATTCTTGCTGAGTCCATAATGTTTCTTCATAATATTGCAAACCGATATTTATTGCTTGTTCAAGATCTTGTGTCATTTTAACTCTTGATGTCCAATCACCGGTTCTATCGTAACCTTCATGTTTAGGTGGGCGGTGAGGTACTGATGAAGATGATGAAGGTGTTGTTTGTGTTATAATTAAAAGTTTATTTATATCATGATCGCTCAATTCATAATCATCACTTTCATCTTCCGACCTAATTAAAAATTTAAAAAAACTTATGTTAATTTATAATTACCTCTACTATATTTCTATATTTAAAATATCTCAATTACTACTATACCCAGTAGTCTGCTTGACTACTATATATCCAGAACTAATGAACCTATTTTGATCAAACTTGGTCAGATTACTTCTATATAAGGGACATTGATGGCATTAAATTTTCAACTTAAAAGGTCAAGGGGGTTGAGGCTGTAGAGGAAGGTCACCTCAATACTTTATTAGTAAAATCAGCTTTTCAATTCATCAATTTTGTGCCAAAAACCAGATAACATCATTTCTCAGTCTCCCTACCCACCAGATCACCACCTGATTCCTTGCAATTGTTCTTTATTATTGAAATTAAAATCAGCAGTGAAAGGATGCCGTTATGAGACTATTGACTGACATTGTCGCAGACTTTAAAAGGCAATTTCAAATGAAGCTAACCAGGACTGAAGTGGAAACACCACTGGGAAAAGTATGTGAATAGGGGAAGAGAGTAATTTGAAAGGGACAAGGGTCTATAATCTGTGAAATTAATAATAAAGATTAAAAAAATAAAATCTGGTTATTTTTTGAAAAGACTTCAAAAAAAATTTCATGAATAAAAAAAAGAACTATCCTAGTATTTGTCTGGATGGATTAAAAGAAACCGTGGTGAAACCTTGATCACAGTAACATTACAAAATTAGATATCAAAGAAAAAATAGATAGTTCTTTCCACAGTGAACAAAAAAGTTTTTCCATAATTAAACATTAAAGACTAATGGAATTCAGAGCCATCAGGCTTGCCAAAATGACAGGGGCCAAGACCTTCACTTATTTTAAAACCATTCAAAACACTGCTGGAGATAACAATAAATGTCACAACTGATTATAAAAGTTATTCATTAACAACTACGCTAATTCACAAAACATTGATGCTTTTTACAGAATAAAGAACATTCTAGAATGTTCTAGAAGAAATGGAGTTTTCCAGAACATTCTAGAAATTTGTAAAACATTTTAGAAAATGGATTTTTTCAGATCACCTTGAAAATTTCTACAAATAGTCCAAAATTTTCTGGAACACTATAAATTTTT
Source organism: Zanna intricata (assembly GCA_010016005.3). Lineage (NCBI taxonomy): Eukaryota > Metazoa > Arthropoda > Insecta > Hemiptera > Fulgoridae > Zanna > Zanna intricata. Next base: position 12,184 of record JAAAKQ030110355.1, read on the forward strand.
TTTCAAAATATTGTAAATTTTAGTATATTCTTTAAAAAATCTAATAATATTCTGAAGAATTGAATGTGTTTCCACCTTCAGCTGTAATAATTCACTAGAACTGTCCACAGATTAAAGATCTGTCACATGTAAAAGTTGATTATCTTAGAAAAGCTTTTTTACCTACTATAATATACAGATCAAAAAACAAAATGAATGGATTATATTGTTTAAAAGCTGCTCTTCCACCTATTATAAAACTAACAAAATTTTAGAAGGTATGCCTTCGAAGACTGGCAAAAAATTATAATAAAAAATTTTTTACCGAATTTGGTGATGGATTACTCCCGATATAAAATTCCAATTGCTTTAAAACTGCAGTATCCTACACATAATTATTCCCTTTTTCAAATTACAAAGTCTCATTCCGATTAAAAAATTAGATAAGGAAATACATAAGCTCAAAACTTTGACTTCCTAAATGTTGCAACAAATTTTTGGTTGAATTTCAGCTGCTATATCTCAAAACCTGGTTCAAAAAAAACTTGAGATTAACATATTTAGATACAGCATAAAAAGTTAACATTACCAAAACTTGAATCTGTATCTTTATTATTGCTTTCAAAATTGTTAGTAAAAAAAAAATTTTTACACGTTTTCACAACTATAAGCAAGTACTCCTTTTTCAAGAGGCTTCAAAAAATCAGCCATCACTGATAAATAGCTGCAATTAGGTAAAATGGCACTTCAGATCATGGGGAACTTCCATCAAAAATTTTATTATACTTGGAAACGGTCAACTGGGATGAATTTCATAATTTTGTCACTTGATATAGAATGACCCCAAATTAACAATAAAGATTCAAAAAAATAAAGTTTGGTTATTTTCTGAAAAGTCTTGTATTTAATAATAATGACAAGCTTATTGTTTTAAGGCACTTCAAAGCAAAACAGCATGATTTGATTTTGTTACAAATGAAATTGATTTGATTTGAAGCTAAAGACTAGAAACAAGGCAGCATTGATCTGGCAACATCACTTTTCATTAACCCTTATGCATCGCGATAACTATAATTTGCTACTTTGTAGGCTCTTACATTCATTACAGTTGTAGGCGCGTAAATTTATTCGTACAATTATTATATTTATATACAATTATTAGTAACAATTCCTGTTTCCAAAAAGGTATCACAATGTATTGTAGGATATATGGGAACGTTTTTACACGCCTTTCTCATAGAGGTTTATGACGGCTTGAGAAAGCCTAATCCGACCCTTCTGAGCGAGATATATAATTTCCTACTCATTCTATCTTTGTCATATAAAGGTTTTGTTTCTATGTGCGTGTTCTCTATTTTGTCTAGTATTATAATAGCTTTTTTCCCGTCGACAGGCATGAAGTTTGACAGTATTATGACGATTTACGTCCAAACATGTAACTTTTAGGACATGACTCAGTTATTTGTTATTATTTTAGATTTTTTCAACCCATTAGCTTGGTTTTTACATTTTATATTTCACAATATAATAGAGAATACAAAGAAACTCATAGAAGGACAGTTTGTTGAATACAAAAAAGAATACAGGAACTTTTAGCGGAAGACTATGTAGATGACCAAACATGCAATTATTTTCTAAATATTGTCTTCTTTATGCGATTAGATCTCTAACAATTTTCAACCTATCTTAAAAAATACAGTTTCTTTTAAATCAAGGAACTCTGCTTTATACGTAGAGCAAAAAAAAAAATTGTAAAAAACATATTTATTGGCCAAGGAAAAAGATAAAATTCTTGAATTACATAAATTTTATGTAATTAAAAAAGGAAGATCTTTATTTATATCTGTGGTAATTGGTATACTGGTTGTATTGAAATTACATTTGATTTATAGAAATATGTAAAGGTTTTTAACATAATGTAATTTTTT